>JAVQKG010234224.1:0-20015 GCA_036025885.1 Hypseleotris bucephala
TGCTGAAATTTAACCCATATATTCACTGGACATCTTTCTTACAAAATGCAGGTTAATGACTAAATTGCTTGTATGCTTTGGGGTCCACCAAACTATTGCAATGATAGTCTAGGAAGTACACTAGTTAGGACAATTTTCGCCATTTCAATTACTAAAATGGCCTCTCAATGCTTACCCTGATACTCGCTATGGTTCAACAAGCTTCAAACAGTGGTCTTTGCATGAGCGCTCTGTGTTGTGAATGGGGCGCCCAACAGGCTAATGTGCTCTGTAATCAATACTGAGCTGCTCCCAAGCCTCTACAGCTGCATCCTCAGAGGGGGCATCTTTTTAAGTGCGTTCACAACCAATACAAAAGCTAAGACCTTGATAAAACATTTTCCCTGTCCTTAACTAGCCATGAATGCGTGATCGCCGGCCCGTTGCAATGGGCTTTTGAGGGGCAAAAATCTACTTGTGCACTTTTCACCCATACATCCTACTTGCTATAACCCTTGTGCTTCCAAAATGAGATCTGAAAGCTGAGGGTACAATTCAATTATGTGTCTTTATCACAGGAATCCAAAGGTGCTGATTGTAAAGGAAGGGATTAGCACATCGAGAGAAGCTATTAACAAACCAAGCACAAAGGTTAACACATCAGAAGCGAAGGGGGTCTAGATATAGGAGGAGAAAAGATCTGTCCCAAAGTTTTTTGATGCTGAATGACCCGGTTTTGATCAATGTACTTTTTTACATTCTTTCAAAGTTGTGTAAGAATCCTTGCTAAGAATTACAACCACAGTTTCTCTTATTCATCTTCAATCTTTAGTTCACATGACACAAAAGCTCTTCAGATCACTCCCATAAAGGGAACCCACAGAGAATGAAAGAACATATTGAAAGTGCACTAAATGAAAAAGGGGGCATTGCAAAGGTTGCTTTTTGAATAACAACAAATTGGAGTACATTGTGGAGCCCAAGTAGACACAGTGATTCCCATTCATTCATCAGTCACCATTTATCTCATTAGAGGTCACAGGTGCTGCTTTGGACCTGAGAACAGTTAGTTGAAGGGCTAACATAAAGGCACGTATACACCGAAAGACAATTTCCAAATGTTTAGTTATGGTTAGATTCACTCATATTATGTACATGCAATAAACTCTTCCCAATTGGGGTTATGGATGATTTGAGCAAGCAACTATGGGCCTGAAACAGGTACATCTTGGACAGTGACCAGTTAGTCGCAGGGCTGAGCAAGAGACATTTTATGACAAACCATTCACTCACCTATTCCTTTACTAGGGGCAATTTCACCAATTCGGAAAAACATGTATGTTGTTGGATGTTGTGGAAGGAAACTGGAGTACCCACAGCAACACAGGGAGGACATTCAAACTTCAGACCAAATGGCAAATGAGGAAAGTCATGTCATGATTTCAGTATGCAAAAATCTGGTGCTGGTAATATTATTGAGATTATGTTTTTTTTTTTTTTTACTGGCTTAATGCAAAATATCCTTCTATCAGTTTGACCTACATAGTCCAGATCGTATTCTAGATTTTCTAAATGATATCAATGTGAAATATACATTATTTAGGTGGACTTAAGTCAGCTGAGAAAATAAAAGATTTTGTGAATGATTACTGCACAATATCGAAGGTAAACAATATTAAATTTTTTTTTACTGTATAACTTAATGCAACTATTCCAATCCCCGTTCTCCATAGTGTTAAAGTGTGAGATCCTACCGTGAGGTGCTGGAATAGCCAGGCTCTCATTATGTTCGTAGCCACTTTGGGAAAGATGCCGCGTTTCTTCTGCCTCTTCTTGTCCTGGTCGTCCTCGTCTCCCGTCCCCGGTGACGCCAGGCTGTTGTCGAGGCCGTCTCCTGTTGCACACACACAGACACACACAACACACCACAAACCATTAGGAAAACAGTGCCTTCATCCTCTGTGTTATGTGTAGTGAAAGGTTGTGTTGTTTTGTGTTGATTGTGTGTTGTTCTGATTGTGGCTCTCACCTTGCTGTGACTCTACGGACACTGTCTAATGAACAGGAGTCCTCCGAGTGCCAGCTCAATAAAACCACAGCTATTAATTCAATGTGAGCCGCGGGTTTGACGTGAGCTAATAAGGGCCTTACATAAAATAATGATGTTCAAAGCACACTGGGCCCGGCGCGATATGTGGCCCACTTCTGAAACAGCACTAATGATCTGAGGACAAGAGCCAGAGAAGAGCCAGAACAAGAGGAAGTGAAGAAGGCACGCAGTTGTAAGCATCACCTCATACTTTACAAACACGTAACTTTAACACGGGTCAGTGTGGAACAGCATCACCTGATCTGCCTTGTACATACACTATAATGATGATGATGATGTATATACTGTGTGTGTATGTGAGACCTGAGGTATGTTCAGCTTTAGTAGAAAAGAGAAGATAGATTAGATAGATCACAGTCCTGTATTAACAATAGGAGCACTTCTACAAACATGCAGTTCTGAAGTGAACTTGTAGTGTCTTGGTTAAGTTTGGGGGTGGGTCAGCAGATGAAAGCTGTGTTCCCCTGTGCTCCTCTCTCTCTGACCACTATAGACTGAGCACATCCACCATTAGCAGAGTGTTGTTTGATTTCGGCGGGGTACGGGTCGGCCCAGGCAGGAGGCCTGCTTTAAGAGGAGACTTCCGCCGCTGCCAGCTAACAGCCTCCATGGCGGGGCACTCCTCACCGCATTAATTGTGCATCAGCCAAGATGATTTACTTTTAACAGTGGTGGTTATTTCTCTGGCCCTCGGGGCAGAGCAGCCTTGAAAGCCTGCCTGGAGGGCATGTGAATAATGCATCTGAGAGACTCCTCCCCTGAGGGGGGGCAGCAACCCTACTTTTCTTAAGATTGGCCTAGCATGTCTTTTTGTTTTTGGAGATGCATCAATCAAATGCGCCTATATGAGCCATATTCATGCATAAATATTTCAGTTAATGAATATTGACAAAAAAAGGACATGCTCTAGGGCCAGAGCTGAGGGGTGTGTGGGAGTTCAGACGGATGTGTCCTGGGATGGTCTGGGACAGGGTCACCCCTCTGTCCTAACTTTTACTACAACTACTCTGAACTAAAGACACCCAACACACAACCACTACAAAGAACGCTAGACTGATCAAGCAATGACTTCTTACATGGGTGCATAACATCCTACCTGGCGCTAGAAAAAGTTGTGAAATGCTCACTTTAGTTAATTGTTAAACTACATAAAGATAAACTACTGTTAACCTCTTTGTGAAGATGTATCTGGCATTTCAAGATGTTTTGAACAAAAATAAACAATTACAAAAGACAAGGTAAACACATCCGTGGCCAACAACAGGAAAGTTATTTATGTTGTAATTATGCATAAACCTCTGCTTCATTATGTAGTCTTTTAGCAACATGAATATACAATGTCATGTGTCAGCGTGAAAAGCTCAAATGCACGATTCTGTCAAACATGAAGAGATCGGCAAAATGACAATCCACAAATATTTGTAAGAGCAGAAAAAACAACAGATAACTCTCGGGCTAATTATATCTGCGGACCCCCAGCCCCCCGCTGCTCAGAACTGTGGCTGTACAGAGGAGGCCGCGGGGCACACGTCCACTACACTAATGCTTTGTGACTGTTGGCTGGCAGCGCGGCCGTCTCAGCGGAGTGTGACGAGGCTCTCTCTCCCCCCTCTCGTCTCCTCTCTCTCGCCCCCCTCGTGCCAGTGTCGGGACGGGGGGGCGGGCTGGGGGGGGCTGCAGTACCACAGGGAGCACTACTGCAGGATTAGCCCGAGGCTACGCAGAAAAGCACAGAGAAAAACAGCTCCCGAAGACATGAAGAAGAAGGCTCTTAACCACTCAGCCTCTGTCACACAAACACATGCCCGGATACATATTTGTACAAGACTGTGTCAATATGTAAAAGTGGACAAGATGGAGGAGACAGGTAGGAAACCAGACTTAAACAAGGTCCAAACCAAGTCTAAAACCAGGTCTAAATAAGGGCAGGTGTAACCAATAACCAAAACAGAACCAAACCAAGTAAACTAGGACTAAACTGTCAGGACTGACAGTATTTATGGTCCAAACCTGGTCTAAAACAAGGTCTAAATCAGGAGTAACCTACAACTTAACTAGAAACAAAGCAGGTTCATTAATTAGGACTAAATCATGTCAGGATCTACACAAAGTTTAAACCAGGTCTAGAACAGGACAAAATCAATTCTGAACCAAGACTATACCAGGTCGAAAACGAGTGCAAACCAGGCCTAGGACTAAATCAGGACAAAACCAGTTCAAAAACAGATCTAAACCATCCGTCCAATAGTACCAACAGACTAAGCTCTTGTGCCATTATGGTTTGAAAACCACTGATTTGGATAATGAGGACAGTCTGTGGCTTGTGTCTCTGATTGTCTGTTGGTTTTCTTAGTGGTTTGTTGGTCATGCTAGCAGAACTGATGACACCCCCCTCTCTCTCATCAGTGATGCAGAGCCAGGGTCTGTCTAATGATCTCAGCAGGTCCTGATCCATCAACACTGTCACTGAGGCTCCGCCCATCACTACACTCTATACACCATATATACCCCTTCAATAGAGCAGAAGAAGCTGACCAAAGAAAAGTGAATGTCATTGGATGGTAAAAATGCTATATAAATGTTGATATGGTTGATAAATTAAGGAGTTATGCATGCCTCATATTAGGGTTAAGAATGACTAAAAAATTTATATAAATTATGCAATTATGCTAATGTTGACACCCAGATTTTTTCAACCAGACTCAGAAATACATGTCCTTGTTAAGAACACTAGTGAGACTAGCCACTGCCGTCTGTGTGTGAAGTAGTGACATCATCACGTCACCTGGTCACATGACTCCCTCCTGAACAGAAGCACTTCCTGTCCACATTCCTGTTCTCAGCAGTGTCCAGTGAAGTCCCCACCACGTCCCTTTGTCGTGTCCAGTGAAGTCCCCACCACATCCCTTTGTCCCAGAGCAGTCTTTGTGATGGACACTTCCCCCTCACAGAATTCCTGGAATATCATGGCTTTAGCTGCGGTCCGCACACACACCCCTGGGGGCCGCACTATCAAAAGGGCCCGCTACATATCACACAGGGGCCACAGTACATCACACAAATACAAGGCCACAACCAAAGGCCGGCCCAGAGGAGGGACCGCGCCCACAGCTTGGTGTCAGCTTCCTGTGGTCAGCCGCAGAGCGCTCCCACGTGACACAGAGGAACACACTTATTAGAAGAAGAGCATGGGTAATGAGGAGACCACCACAGCTCACTAAAGACATGTACTGTTGCCCTCAGCATTTAAAACTAATGCAACAATATCAGCAAAAATATTTATTAATCTCATTTTGATATAATGCTGTTATTCACATTTAGTTGAGATTCTGGATAAAGTAACACCATTTATTTAGTCCTCCCAGAAACAACGCTTGATTGGTCAGTGACAAAAACATTTATAGACCCTTTCATGGATGCACCAATGAGATTTGACAACTCAATAAAAATGATTGATACAATTCCATTCAGTTGGCATTTCAAATGGGTTCCATTGACAAAAAGTCCCTTCACTAGACAACATTATCCACCCTGAAAATTACGCAATACCGTCCCAAATAAAAATCCTCTATGTTTAAACTGTGCCTTAGATACGAATACGCCACTATCCTATTTGCTGAGTGGAGAAACTGCAGAATTTAGCATCTTTACTCGCTCTTTCTCGGCTATTGTTCTTAAAACACAGAGCTCTGTCTTCTGTCCCTATGGGGGGCACAGCGCACCCCCATACCCTCTGCATTCTCCAGCAGGTCAAAAGGCCACAGGGATGGGTTAGTTAAAGCGTAGAAGACTGTCAGGCTCAAAAAGGCAACATGAAAACCACCTAATCACCAGTGACTATTAGTATTTGGATGTACTTTCATACTTTGTTAATCAAATTATTAGTTTGCCTGTACAATTGTTGAATGTTGAACTTGGGCCATGACTCATCAGTTGGCAAGAATAAGCACATTCATTATTTGCATTATTATATCCTGACTCAGTGAACGGCAATAATTCATGCATGTTTTAACAATACAAAATGCTTAATAAATGCATGTACTGTTCAAATCATACAAAAGTACAGTGCAGTGGTTCTAAAATGCAAGGTAGGGACCGAAATGCAGGTCACTAAAAATTCTACACAGGTCCCCTAAATTCTAAGTGTATCGAAGTCAACGTGGAAAAGGAAAAAAACGTCCCAAGAAAAGTAACAAAAATAGCATTCAGCGTACTTCAAATACCAAATTCCATACTTCTTACAAGAAATAATGACATAAAAGTGCTAAACCAGACCAGATATTTAGATAACTTGGCATTCTATAATTATTATAAAATCTAAATTTGGATCCCCTGACAAAAAGATAGAGACACACTGCTATCGAGTCTATTTGAGGAGAGCTAAAATGCTGCTTTGTTTGTGCTGTCCTGGGTCGCTGGAGCATCCTCTCATTGTTGTGCTGCTCATTGAAGCCAGTGGAAAGTTAGTCTAAAGTACCTTCCATTTTTACTGCGGTCAGAGGGCACAAAAACAAAAACAGGCCATAAAACTGTGATGAACTGCAATTAGCACGTCACAAAGCCATTAGAATGACAGCCAGCACTAACCATCACCATTAACAGTCAAATGAGACATAATAGCTTTACAATCTCATCAGGCCAAATAAGGTGTTCTCTGATAAAATGTAGTCTTCAAATGGGCAGGCCAATTATATACGTATCACACATTCAAATCATTTAAAGGTGGTTTTATGGTCCATTGATTTATACTAAGGTTTATTAAGGATTGTATAGGGCCATAATTGATTCAGCAAATTACACATAAACGTACTCTCTCTCTTTTTGGTCAGTGGTGTCCAACTAGTGGTTGTCTTAAGAGCTAAAGCAGGACTAAAAGAGGTCCAAATCTAGACTGAACAAGCAATCTAAAGCTAAAAAGGCAAACACAAGAAACTAATGCACTGAAAAACTGCAGACCTCCACCAAGGCAGTACGAATTAGACCAAGATAATTACACTGAAAAATGTTTAAATTCATACAAAACAATTGACTATCTCATTAAGTAAAACTGTTCAAATGGACATATGTGCATTTAACTCCAATGACGCAATTTAGGATATCTCAAAAACTAGAATGTGTGGATTAAAGCTCATAGAAGTATTTTGGATGGAGGCTAATGGAAAAAATACAGCATTTCAAAATGTAAATTAAGACAATGGAAGATTTTCTGTGTGAATGATTACTGCACAATTTCTAAGCACCATTTTATTTTGTGTAAGCCAGAATTTCCTCAACACTATCCAATGACTAAATTCAAAAAACAAACCAAATCTCATTAAGATCTGGATTTAATAACTTTGGGAGAACCCTTCCTCAAATAGACATCATTAAGCTCAATACAAATTCTTTAAGAGCAGGCCTACTCTTATCATTGGTCAGTAATGTGTCTATCAGCCATGTTAAAATGAGATTAGATGTGCCCCGCCCACAGTCCCGCACACAGAGGTCAGTCCTGGTTTAGTCTTTGATATGGAGAAGGCTTTTCTTACCCAGGTCACTAGTGTTGTCCCCGCTCTGGGACACGTGGCCCCCACTGGAGGGCCCCGGGGTGCCCACCGAGGGAGTGGAGTGGGCGTCGTCCAGGTCTCTCCAGGAGGCGGGGTTCTGTGAGACAGAAGATACAGGAAATAAGGAAGCGCTCACTGGTCTATACTGTCGAAAATACTCCAAGCTGGTCCATCCCGGAATTAACATTGAAAGGGCTGAGACAAAGCTTAAAATGTTGTAATCAATTGTCTGTTATCCAGGTGCAAAGCGAACAAAGTCAACAACAACACATCTAAAATGTGCCAAAAACACTGTTAATCTTTGCCCAGTGTCAGAGTAGGACTGGGAAACAACATTAAAGCAGTGGTATGGAGGTTTCAGAAAAAGAAGAAATAGTCAAGTTTTGATTATTTCATCATGATATGATGTTGTTGTAAAGTAGCACTGGAAAGAGACCCACCAGTGGCACCCTCACCACAGTTTGAGAACCATCTGCCTTTAGTTGACAATATTTAGATTAAACTGTAATCTGCTATATTTATCTCAATCTATCTAGGTCCAAAGTATTTCTAAAACAGGACTAAACTCAGTTCCCATAAGACCAACTGGAGTACCTAAAGCACTTCGAGAACCACAGGCCTAAGCAATAATTACGGTTGAACTGTCATCTATGTATCCTTCTCCGTCGAGGTCCAAACTTAGGCAATACTAGAACTAAACAAGATCTAAGGCCTCAATCAAGTCTAAGTCAAGTACAAATCAGGTATAAACTGTACCAAAACAACACATTTTTCTAAACCAGGACTAAGCAGCTGTCCACACAACAAATCCAAGTCCTATAGCAGAACATGACCAAAACAGGAATAAAATTAAACTAAATTTCCATAAGACTCTTTAACCACTTGCAGTATCTATAGCTGTTTGATATCCACTGACCCTATAACTTCAACTGTCATCTACTCATGTATGTATCCCAGGACATTACCATGGTTTAGTTGGCAGAGGTCTAAGTATTTCAGAAGTCCACAGTTAGGTCCTGCTTGATGCTGTGATGTCTCCTGTAGTCCGCTCAGGTCTGAGGGCCCCTGATCTGGACCCTTGTATTTATACACCAACGACCCAGCCCCCAGACCCAGCCTAAGCCCAGAGTAAACAGGCTCTTGAGGTGCTCGATGTCAGCTGTTCGCCGGATGGTCGTCAGTGAAGAGCTTAGCAGATGACAACAAGCAGTGGCGACAAAGGGCCGGAGTGAATGGGCCCTTCTTAGGCACGCTCACAGTCATTACAGCCCTTATACACACACCTACTCAAAGAGCCGCCATGTGTTTCCATGTTTATCAAGCAAATGAACGGACCCATCTGTTGACACCCAATTATAAAACGCTGCTCTAACAGGACACTCACTTTAATACACACTGATATCTTCCAATATATCTGTCAGATGGTTCACCTATGAGAATTTACTATCTGGCCCAAAGAACGTCACCACTTAGATGTAACAAAGCAAAATTTGTTAAGTTAGAGATTTAGCCCTCCTGTAGTTGGTCAAGCATATGTTGAGCAATATTATGTGCCCAAAGAATGACATAGAGTAAGATGACTACCTGAATATACTGCAAGGGCATATTCCAAGATGACACAACTAGGGTTCATTGGGATCAATTTGTGAAAGCGTGGTTCAGGGAGCATGAGACACAATTGTCAATCAGAGACCAGTCCCTAACTCCATTTAGAACTTTGGGATGTGCTGGAAATGTCTGTCTCTCCCATGATCAATATACAGTAAGATCTTGGTGAAAATTGGACTAAATAATCAGCATTTTTTTTTTGGTGGTGACATTTATGGTCAGTGTATGTTCAGGTGACGTTTAGTCCTGATTTAGATCTGGTTTAGTCTTGACTTCTTTTAGACAAGTATTGGATAAAACACTGTATTGGCTTCTAAACTGTTTAAACATATCCACAATACAAAACCATCTAGCAGAATCAACACTTTGGCAATTTCCTTACATTTTTTTAGAATCTGCATGTCCTTCCAGTGTTACTGTGGTCTCTCACTTCTTCTCATTGATAAAAACAAATTGCATGAGTTAAACTGTGGAGAACTGGAGACTAAAATTGCTAAATGAATGAACTAGGCCAATATCAATATTTTACAAAATATCCCCACTCCATCTCAGAAGTTCAACCTAGGACATTAGTGTCAGGGGCTGGATGAGCTACTGTCTGTGAATCCACAACATGACAAACATGCTTAGCACACTTGTGCATGTCTTTGTAAAAGCCGAAAATAGGAAGAGGCTATGAAAAGAGAGCAGCGGGGGTCCATCCAACAAAGACCCCCCGGTTTAAACTTAAACCACGACTGAGACCAAGACAACAGCAAACAGCACAAACAGCTGCAAGACCTGCATCTACAAAAGCTCAGACTACATTAAAGGCTGCAATCAACAAGGACTACAATAATAAACTTATAATGTGATTGAAATATGACCACATTAATGTTAGCTGGATCAATCCCACTTTTTTGTTTTCCTAAAATTGAAAATGCTGATGGAGCATTAAAACAGCAAGTATTGACTTTTGATGCACTACACATTTTCCTTTATCTACTACAATGAAAATGATTCAGTGATATATTTTATGTCCAAAAAACATATGACCCAGCTTTGGTTCTGCCCTAACAATGATGAGACAGCAGGAATGCTACACAAGATGTAAAGTGCTTCTGAATCAACATAATCAGGTATGCCATAATCCCTTCTGGACAATAGTTTGGAGAATAGACTTTTAAGAAATACCATTTAATTAAACTGAAATGAGTCCAAAATGAATTAATATAGTTAGCAACCCAGGGAAAGGAAGTACAAATTTAAAAGCCTCCTGAGTACCACTAAAGCAGGGGTGTTCAATCTCTTTTCACTGAGAGCCATACGTCAAAAATGACTACAGAGAGCCACTCGCTGAGGTGACCGAAATCACTTGACCAAAACTCCCCTTTGGTTGTATCTATTTTCTGGACACATACACAGGCGCTGGCTATTTTGGCTATTTTTGTTCTACAACAACACAAAAAAGTGGAAAGACATCTTGTAACATGTTAAATGCTTTTATTTAGTTGTGTTATGTAGAGTCACATGCCACTGACAATTGCTCTGTGGACCACAATTGTCCCCTGGGCCATAGTTTGGACACCCCTGTATTAAAGGCTACATAAAACCCTCCCATAGACCACTAATATTAACATCTCCCTGCCCCAGACCCATTTAGAGTGGTACTCACATGGTCCAGGTTGGTGGAGGAGCCTGAGAGGTCGTCAAAGTCAGACTTGCACATGTCCCTGTCCTCGATGACCAGGTCTATGGGCATCTTCCCCTTCAGACAGCTGATGTAGCGGTGGCAGAAGTTATCACACAACTCATGGACCTATACAACAAGAAGAACAAATGCTTTTTAGGATTTCTTTCAAAATATAATTTCAAACAATGTAAAAAGGTACCTAAGTGTGTCAGATAAAAGATCGTATCAAGAAATTAAGTTATGACATGCTATTGAAGATTGTTGAATTGTGATATGGTGCACTCGTTTATGCTCTACTTTTTACTATAACAATGCCAGTTTTCATATTAGTAAAAAAAAAAAAAAAAAAGTTAATAAAATTGTATGAAGTATTATGATGACTTGGATTGATTGGAGATAAACAAAAATAAGACAAAAAAATAAAAAGGCACCAAATATTTTACAATAGTGTAAGTGTGAGTGTAACATACTGTACCTTCTCCAGCTCCAGCAGGTGAAAGCGCAGCACCTGGATGGCCTGGATCATCTGCAGACAGCACAATCATCAGCACAAATATAATGTAGGAGGAGGTAAAGAAAAGCAGTCTTTTTAAACGTAATTTTTGAGTCTCACCAAATTATCCAGCTCTGGGTTTGAAGAAAACAAAGGCTTTTCTGCTCGAATCTGGAAAAAGATGAATTTGTTAATTGTAGGCTATTTTATTCTTATTTGTTCATCATTTTAATGTGTGGAGTAAGTGTATTGTCAAAATGAATGTCTCCATAGTGTGAATGCCTCTGATGTCGAATGTGTGTCTGTGTGTATACACCTCTTTAGTGCATGTGTCTGTAGTGTGTGTTTATATGTGTGTGCGCGCGCCTCTGTAGTGTGTGTGTCTGTAGTGTGTGTGTGTGTCTATTTTGACCTGTTTGGCGAACACAGCGATGTCCTCGTTGAAGGAGTCGGAGGAGCACACGTCGCCTCCCGCCACCCCGGGCTCACGCGGCGTGCACGTGGCCAGCTCACACTTCTCAAAAACCAGGGCCAGCAGCGGGAACAACGGGTGTCTGTGGAGGAAACAATGGTTCTACTGGTCAGTCCAGGGAATAACACATACACATAAAACATTTAAACCATTAAGCCTTTGACAAATGCACAGCTTTTTTTTTATTTTGTTGGACACTACACATACCTACACATAGACCCTTTAAAACGTTTGTCATATGGAATGTTCAGAATTTAAGAATGGAGGTGACTAGAGGTGAAAATGAGTTAGCTTTACAAAAGAATAGGGCTGTGGTGAGGGATAGAATCATTCTAAGCATACAGTGAAAAAACTATTGTGGTCATCAACATTTCTGTAAGGACTTGTCCAGTAAAAACTAAAAATCAAGAATTGTTCCTCCAGCCAAAATGCTAACTGTACTATACTAACGTAATAAACACATAATGCGAGGAATATTCACTAATGTTTACTAACTAGGATCTGACATTACCTACATGTGATATGGCATTTGTCAAAACCATCTGTGATATTTTGTGACAAATGCTATTTTCTCCTTTGAAAATGTATTATGGTTTTGCCTCCACTTTAGACCACAATTTAGAAGTCTGTTTACAAACTTTGAAAGGGTCTATATAGGCTATATGCTCATTTGTTTGTGTGTACATTTCTGCCTGGTGCGTACCCGTAGATGTGGTCCTTGTCCCTCTTGAGCGCGTCGCTGACGGCACTGCCCATGCTTCCGGGCAAGAGGTTGTGCGGTGCGTGGGCTCCGTAGTGCTGCGTGGGGTGAGGCGGGGGTCCGTGGTTCAGGTGGTGGTGGACCTGGGGGAGAGGCCGGGGCGCGTGAGGGTCTCCGTACATAGACGTGGGCACACCGACGCCGTCCATCGCTCCGCCGTAGTGCGCCAGCTCGTCGTACTAAAGGCGCGCACGGGATCAGTACGGAGACAATGAGATCAATTGTACAAGTCACAGTAAAGGAAATAGATAGGAATAAATTGCTATTAATTATAGAGAACGAATGGCCTGGTAGACGTGTCTTGTTGGATAGCCTGTCATAATTTCAATAGTTTTTTAAAAATCTATTTCAATAATTAAAAAAATCACTTAAAATTGACATTGAAAGAAAAGACCCGTGTCACAAAAAAATAAAATAAGAAATATTTGGTTTTGCTTGTTGTAAAAATGTAGGCTATTGTTTCTAATTATACACTGGGTGGAAATCAAAACAGTTCTGTAATTAGTCTGCTTGCATTTTTACGCATGCAATCTAAATAATAAAAAATCGAAAGTTCTAGACATTATTTACAAACGAACATCCGACACTGACTTAGAGTTCATGTTGACGCTCATAAATCATTTTTATGAAAGTTCCGCAGTCCTAATCTCTGCTATAAATCTACTGCATAAATATTAGACGTTTTATTTATAGTTCAGTGGTGCTTTTTGTTCCATTCATGAGTGTGTTACAATGTTGTAGCCTATGGATTTTATACGAGTTAAATGACCCAAAGATTTCACCATATTTACAAACTACATTGTTAGAATTACATTTTATTCATTGCCTACCTCATTCTACATCTGTGCGTGACGTTCGTAATTTATTTTAGATTATATTATTTTAACTGAACGAAAATAACCTACATTCTACTGCAGCCAGATTAAAGGCATTCGGTGACACTGTTTTAGATTTAGTTTTTACGCACAATGAGCAGGAGGCCTAAGGCAGCATTTAAGAAGTTGTTTAATTGTTGCCGTTTGTTTTTTTACCCTGCATTTTGATATGAAATAAGTAATGACTGTACTACTGCGTCCAAATTTATGAGTAAAGTAATTAAACGGACCGTTTTTACTGAATACACAATTGACATATTTTCGCAGCAATACATGTCTTTTGCAGCCGCACCTGCATTCATATTTAAATTTTAACTTACAGCCTTATTGTTTTTTTCTCCTGTCAAAAACATAATCTTACTCTTTGTCTTCTGTCCGTAAACTAAAGTATGAATGAAACAATGATGAAAGGTTCACAAATTCGCATGTGATAAATTGTTGGCCATTGTCACAAGTCTAATGCCAAATAAAATAGAAAAGGAACGATTAATTATTGTAGTTAGTGATTGAACCCAGAACTTACTGTTTCGTTTTTTAGTTTAAAAATTTCAGTTTTAAAAATACGAAGGCTAAAGACTCTCAGCATGCTTTGTAACGGACGTACCCTTTGCGCCATCTCGTGCGCACGTTCGGAGGCAGAGGTAATCCACTTGTATTAATCCCAAAACAAACTGAGGGTCCTTTAAAAGAGCGCGGAGCGTGTCTGACTCAAGCCAAAGGCCTCTCAGATCCGTGCGTCAACATGTGCCACGGCCATCCGTCGCTGGACCAGGCAGGGGTCCAAAAGGAAATCAGAGCGGGTCAGGCACCTAGTAGAGTCCGGAGCATCACCTGGGCCCTCGGGAGTAAACCCACGCTAAGTCCACGCTGTGTCTCGTGTCTGCACTGTGCGTCCACTGTCCACGCTCTGTGCGCCGCTGCTCCGTGGAACCGCTTAAAGCCTTGTGCCTCTCTTCTCGCGCACAGGGTCGTGACAGAGCGCGCGAGCAGGCTGTCCCCCGCGAGGCACCCGGAGTGAAACATGCAACTTCCGTTTTGTCTTCAAAGTAATGGCATAGGAACTAACGTAGAGGCCCCCTATGTACAAGTTAGGGGCGCAATTAGCTTTGGACAATCTGTTATCTTCTTATTCTTGTTTTAAATTTTGCCTTAATTGAATAATTATTATGTTTATTGTTGAATTCTTGTCATTACAACCTTCAGTCTCTTGTAAATCTCTGAATGTACAGCACCTTGACTTGTCTTTGTACATAAAAGGTGCTATATAAATAAACATGCACTGACATGACTAGGCATAGAATTTGAAAAGAGCGCGAACACATGTTTTATGTAGCTTATTTATTAATTTATGTCCACAATTGCTGCACTTTGCACAAAGAAACATGGGCAATGGTTCAGTCTGCCAAATAACCACCCTTTAAAAAGAAAAAACAGAGAAGATTCATAGTCATAGTGACAATATCAGTGGTATATTCACTGTAAACACAAATTAATTGATATTGCACATTTAGACTACTTATTAGTTAATTTGTTCATTAATTCATTAGCTGTTGTGAGAACTCTTATTTTGATGGATGTCCGTGTCTGTTCCTGTTGCACGTGCCTCTCTACAGCAGCTTGACTTGGTCCTCCTGTGGTCTGTGCGAAGGACCAACCTGTGACGCGCGCGCTTCTCTGCTCTGCTCTCATTGGTCCGCTGGAGATAACGAAAGACCTGTCACAAAATATTGAAGTGATGGAACTGAAGGAATGAATAACACAATATTCTAAAACACAAATTCTAAGGACTAGCTGTCGCCCTTCCATAATACAACACATTTATATGCATTTTTAAATTCAAAGTATAAAATATAAAAATAGTCTCTGAGTTTACAATGCATTCTCTAATGTTCATTTGTTCATCCTCTTCCCACTTTTGCCTTTTAGTGATTGGGGGAGACTGGAGCCGATGCTAACAACTATGGGCCTTAGGTATGGTACCCCTTGATAATGGTGAGTTTGTCGCAGGGCTGACCTATATAGACACCATTCCATCTCACATTCATTCACACAAAGATCTCCTACATGACTTTAGGTGAAGAAGGACAAGAGTATGTGGACAGAAACCATGGTAAAACAGGGAGAACATGCAGAAGAAGGTAGAGAGGAAGACCAATGAATGAATGAATGTAGTGAAAGAGGACATGAAGTTTTTTGTTTTTTTTGTTTTTGGTGTAGGAGTAGAGGATGCGGAGGCTTGGATTAGATGGAGGCAGATAATTTAAAATGGATATCTAAAAGAAGAATAAGGATATTAATAAGGCCAGATGCAGCAATTATAACATTGAAAAAGCATGTAAAAATATGTATTAATTGTAAAGTAACATCATTTCCTTTGCAGTGCTTGGTTTCAAACACAGGCCGCATTTGCCTAAAAAGTTTCTGGAGAATGTTTTTGATCTAAAGATTGTACACTGCTCCTTTTGATATGCTCGGGGTGTGAATTATTAAAAGCATAGATTTGAATTATAAATACACTAACTATAAGGAAACAGGCAAAACATGCAGCATGCCCCAGGCTACATCTCTCCTCCTATGCCCCGGATTACTGCGCTCTTCCTTCTCTGCTCCTCTTCTTTGTGTGTTTATGTGCCCCCCTCTCCGCCCTACACACACACAGACACACAACCCTCATCTGAGCACCCCTCCCGCCCCCCACCCCAAGCGCGCTCCGGTGTGATCTGAATGGAGGCTGATTCGGGATGTCAGGGCCTGTCTTAAGTGTAATAAATTACCATCTCGGCCCGAGCGGAACCGCATCACCAGAGAGGAGCCGGTGCACCAGCATATCCCTGACCTCCTCCTCCACCACATACACACACATATATATACACATACATACGCACATACACACTCACTCACAAACACATACATACACACATACATTATATACACACACAGACAAATATATATATACACACACACACACACACACACACAAGCTCTGGGTGTCAGGCAGCATACACAGCTCCAGTGAGGATCATTAGCATTGTCAGAAGTGGCTGAGTAAAGCAGGCCAGTGAGGACCTGGTGGAGGGGTGGTGAGAGGACATAAAGCATAAACATGGATTTGCATTCAAGAGATGTAAGATTCATTTTGTGTCCGCTGAGAGAATAAGTGAAGTTGTGTTTTTAAGGTTAGAGTCACAACAACATCTGGTCCAAACTTTCATTCATCTACTGCTTTTCTAGTTAGGGGTCATGGGTGCCTGGAGCTTATCCCATAACTTTAAGCCTTAAGTGGCGTCCACCATGGAAAATGGCCAGTTAGTCGCAGGGTTGACACTGAGACATACACAGACCATTTTTTTAGGGAAGGACTTGCAGACTTCACTCAGAAAAAGTTTTAGAAGATGTCAGCTCAATAATCTCAAATTCAAATTTAATAGTAATGTGGTTTGAATTTCAAGGGTTAGCTGCTCCTGCGGTCCTCTTCAAAAGATGGACACTTTGGAGTAAAAAACCAGTTAGAAGAACCTTCTGCTTTCTGTGGCACTTCCTAGAAGACAAACACAGGATCAAACAGAATAAACCACATTTTGATCTAGAAGCAAAACTGTCATTGGCATCAACAAAGAAATTGACGGTGAGTAGAAATCAGTGTGTATATGGTAGAGAAAACTTTATTGTATTTGTTCAGTTTTTTTACACACTTCAGTACAGCTTGAGCAAATGCAGGAGAGGCTACTGTGCACCCTCCTCCAGATCTTGAACTAGGAGCTGAGTCAGCAGGATCCGACTGAAGGATTTATGTATGTTGTGAGAGTGGGAATACACACACAGAAACATACAAAGAGACCATGTTAAATCCTCAAAGAACTGTGAGGAGCTTTGTGAGAGACTGGAGGACAATGTTAGTAAACCACTTCTTCACCATGGACGATCCTTCACACAATTTTTGGCAGTGCATTCTTGTATGACATAATTGAAATCATCACTTTGCAACACAATTTCATGTTAAAGTGGCACTACCTGATTATGTGAGAACAACAAGAACAAAACACTAAAAGATCTACTTTGAAAGCTTCATTTCCTCTTTGCCTCCCCTTACCTCCATCTGTTCATTCTCCCCTGTCTCTTTACAAACCAGAAAATATGAGAATAACAAGCAGCATTCTGGAGTTAGCTTTTAATTCTTAAAAAAGTGTACTATTGGTTGAAAACAAGCAAACCTGACACTAAAACAAAAATCTTTATACTAACAGAGGGTCCCAAAGTCTAATGTTTCTCATATGATTTCTGGTATGCTGTACCATTAATTTGTAATTATTTTTGCTCAGATACAGAGTAAAATTATCAGATAGTGCAGCTTTAAAGTTTTAAATTGTTTTTATTATTATCAAGTACGTATGTTTCTTCTTCTCTCTTCATTTCTGAAGTACGTATGATGTGCAGGCTTCACCTATTGACCCCTTTCCACTGTCCCTCTGCCATGTTCATACACACACACACAGGGGCCACACAGAGAGGCCCCGGTCCATCCATCAGTAAATGGGATGAGTGCTCTCTTTGGGCTGTAGTTTGATGATTATTGATAATCACTAATGATCTTTGAGTCTGGGCTGCACTGTACACAGGCTAGAGACAGTCTTTGTGGAGGAGAAGAAATGTAGCCTCCATCATTTCCATAAACCATCTATCACAACACACTCATTATAAATCCTTCAGCTAATGCAGCGCAGTCACCATCCATCACACGGGAATCAATTCAGCGCCTGCTCTTATTCATTATACCTCTGACACCGGACACTGCAAAAAAGTGGACATAAATGTAGCTAGAGTGCTGTCTTTTGCACAATATGATGAGTTTTTACTGTGTGTTTGCGTCAATAGAAGTTTGAAAATGTGTCCTGTTAAAATTCTGTATTGTGAATTTGCATGTTTAATAATGATAATAATGATGCATGCCACTTATTTAGCACTTTTCTAGATATTCACACTGACAGAGGTGTGGCTGCCAGTCTGCGCCTACAGACCCTCATACCACCATCAACATCACAACCACATTCATTCATGTTTTTGGGAGTCTTTGGGTCTATGGACAGTGGCATAACTTATTTAGGGCCCCAGTGCTGGTTTTCAGATGAATGGACCCCATAAACCTAATGTAAATTTGGTTTAGACTTGGACCCTTTTTAGTTCTGGTTTGGTCTAGATGTGTTTTAGTCCTGGTTTGGTTCTCATGAAGTCATGTGTACTTCTGATTTAGACCCTGTTTAGTCCTAGTTTAGACCCTCTTTTGGTGGTCTGGAGATGTTTTATTCCACCTGGTTTGGTTCTGGTCCAGACCTTATTTAGTCCTGGTTTAGACCCATAACACTAAGCAAAAGTCATTGAACCAACACATACAAACAATATTATTTTTTCTTCTTCTGGTTATTCCTGGTGGGGTCACAAATTCACAAGGGGTAATGCGCAAATTCTCCAAACACATCTTGGTGAGTAGAAGAGGGGAGAAACCACAGGACATGCAGACTCCATTCATAAAGATCCTAATCAGACTTGTCTAAAAATATGTAAGTTTTTTTAGCCTAAATGAATTTCACATGCCATGTTTAGTACTGCAGCTTGTGGAATTGTAAGAATTGCAGGTCCGAAATTCACTAGGGGTAATGCATTAAATCTAAGGGGAGGAACCACACTAACACGGGGAGGAATAGAAATCCTATTCCGTCTGCATTTTTTCTAACCTGCGCACCTTGCTTCTAAAAATATTTATAAGATTTGGGTCATTTCTCATGTTTTGTAATATAGCTAGTAGAATTTTAAGGATTATGCTTTGGGGGTAAAGTGGTGGTTTTGAGGGTGTCACATTAGCCCCCTTTCACCCCCCACCCCTCCTCCTGTGTATGTGCTGGTCCAGACTGGGTGCTGTGGCTGTGCGTGTCTGGGTGTCAGTATTAATGAGGGCAGATTTCATTTCCGATGAGCGATTATTTGACTGTTCATTTGGCTAAGATTTATGACGCCAGCCTATATCGGTAGCCTGCAGCCCTGCTCTAGTCTTTAATAAAGGGAAATGAAGACATAAATCACCCACGAGAGCACAGGGACACCATCCAATCTGCAGCGAGAGCTAAGACGCCTTATCTACACCGCCAGAAAAATGACTTGTCTCACTAACATGATTTAACAGCCTAAAAATACTGGATCACAACCGGAGATTTTCTATGGGACTGGGCAGGTTTTACTATGGTCAACACAACAAAAATGACAATAGATATTTTCACCATAAAAAATGTTTATATTCAGTTACAATGCAACATATGGTTTATTAAGAAGCTTGTGTTATTATTAGTTACAAAGTAGTTATTATTTGGTCTACATCCCCAGTCAACATTCACTTAACCCCTTAAACCCAAGCGTCCCCATATATGGGGACTTTAGGGTTTATGGGGTTGTGTTATGAAACAGGGTACATTAATCACAGAAGAATATAGTTATGCTGCATATCAAATTAA
>JAVQKG010234372.1:0-12922 GCA_036025885.1 Hypseleotris bucephala
GTGGGGAAAAACAAGTACAAGAGTCATAATGTATAGAAATGTCTACACTTCCTCACCAAAAATGATGGGAGAGTAAGATCAGTGTACAATACTTCTCCAGCACATCCCAAAGATTCTCAATAGTGAAATTGATGTCTCATGCTCCCTGAATCACTATTTCACAATTTGATCCCATAAATCCTGTCATTGTTAATCTTGTAATATGCTCGTGCCATAAGGGAAGAAGAAATCTACAGTATTCATGGAATGATCTGGTCATTACCTCTTTTATTGTGCACATAATGTTGCTGAACCTAGACCTGACCAGCTACCTATTTGCCTAGTTAAATCCAGGTAGCGGCTTTTTATGGCCATGCGGTGTATAATTTGATGTTGACTAAAAAAAGGTGTGATTGATATACCAAATATTGCTTCACCTTAGAGAGATGCAATGTATGTAATTGTACAACTGTATTTTATGTCCTTTATTTTGTTACAGCTTTTACCCACTGCTGTAAAGAATCTGGTTTCACAATGGTGTTCAAATGTCGAGAAGAGAATGCAGCTTTGAAAGACTGTCTGATAAAGCAGTAAGTATTGATATAGAAGCCAGATACAAGATAAAGTGTTTTTATAAAACACATTTATTTTGTTGTTTTTGTTCATTGACTAGCTACCAGGACCCTGCATTCTTTGAGGAGTGCAAGAAAGAGTACATTCAGGAAAAACTGGAATACGAGCGGACAGGGATCCCAAGAAAACACAGGACACAAAAAGTTCCAACTAGCATGTGATGATAAAATAATACAGTAATCATCTGCAGTAAAAATAAATATTTTGTCATATTCTGGTCATCACAAATAATAAATTGGATTGTTTATTTTTGTTTGCAAAAACATGCAAAAACAATCATGCTTTCACAGTGAGCTTGTCAATTGCCAAAATATTTTAACACAATCCAGTCTGCTCTTCCAAAATCAGATCAGGGCAAAGGAAAATGTTCTGTTGCTTATGACGTGTTGTCTTTTACATTAAAGGCTGTATTGATGTATAAATTACATAAAAAGAATATGTGTGCTTTATTAAGAAATTAAGAAACATGACTATTTATTTAGAATAAAAGGTGAAGTAAAAATGTCTGTGTGCGTTTGTAAACCACCAAGATGAATGGGTCTGGTCGACCTTTCTTTAATAGTTTTATAAAACTGAATCAAACTATAACCTTTAAAAAGGAACAACATGACATTTTTCATAAAATAATCCTGAATCAATAAAAAAAATTAAACCCAGACAAAGGATTTTTTTTATCTTTTTAATTTATTGTATTTACAAACAGTCTGAAGTGCAGTAAATCTAAAATATAATTCCATATCTACTGTACATTGCATTTGGCTTGCAAATTGTTTACAGAAGTATGAAACTACTGCTGTAAATAAAAATAAGTTCAGTTCTGGTGAATCTGACTAAATAAAATAAAAGACAAGTCTTCTCAGCATCCATGGTCCTTTGTGCTTTATGCACCGGGTCATTGAGTCACAGTCAACACTTATTACACAGGCAGTTCTGAAACCCATCAGAAACTATTTGGGTCTTACATAAACAAAACCATAGTTTGGAGTGCAAAACTGCATTTTGGCAGAATACTAAAGCCCCACATTTACATTTATACAATATACACATTCTGCATTCTACATTTGAGAGTATGTTATGTTGTACAGCTGCTAAATGTATCATAGTTTTACATTAGCACAGAGCACACTTTACGTTTTTCCTATTTTGAAATGTCCACAAATTGAATCAATGTCCAAATAAATATTCATAATAGTGAGGGTCTAAAAGTAGCTCACAGAAAATGTTTTAAATGCACAGCATTACATTATGAAATCTCATTGTCACTTGGAAAAAATTACAGTCTGTGTATGCAAGTTATTAGGCAGCTATAAGGAAGCATTCTTAGGTTTATGAGTAATTGTGATACATTGTAAACAGTTGGATATTTTTGGTGCTAGATGTTGTATACATTATTTTATCACTCTAGTCCCTTCTGTGATCCCACCAGCCAAAGCATACTCACACTCTGCATGTAGATTGTTTCAACAAAAGCATCATTGGTATTAATGTATTAATATTGTGATTAACCTTTTTACACACAACTACAAATTTATAATTACTTTTATGAGGACTTGCTTTAAAAAGTACAGGTCTCCAACTGTCCACACTGTTGAGCAAAGGTGTCATAATAAATGAATGGCTCTACCATGATTGCTGTCAGTATAGTAAATCAGTGCATACTGAACACACACAAGTACACACTGAGGTGTCTTAAAGATGCATGGAACAAAGTTTTTTTGTATGCATGCTTGCACATATGTATGCATACATAGATGGACATATACACACAAAGTACTGATTCTGTTGAAGGTCACGCAAACATGTTCCTTTGCCTAGTCTGGCGAGTCCACAAATGAAGTGCACAGAGGTGCTAAACTAATCATTGTACATAGACATAAAAGTCTTTACCTCAAAAAGGCCACATTTGGCCCCCATTAATCCCAACCAGTAGGTCCAATCAGTTCCAGCCCAAAGAGGTGGTCTTGTCAATTTAAGGCATGTAAGGTGGTGACTATGTGGCAGGGTTTAGAGCTGCTCCATGCGATTATTTCCTTCAAGACTTCAGAGAGATGCAACTCAGAACGGTTTGGCCCACTCTGTATTAGGCGGGCTCCTGGGACTGCAGTGTCCCATTGAAGAAGAGGAGTTGGAGGCAGAGTGTCCCTCCCAGAACAGAGCATCACTGGGCTTGGGGGGGCTGGGGAAGGACCTGGAGCTGTCGTCTAATGAGGCCTGGTTTAGAGGGGGTGGGGGCAGCACCACAGAGCAGGAGTCTGTCCCAAGAAGACCCTCATCTGAACAGTGCTGTGAGGGCCAGGGTCCATTGTACCAGCAGTCCTCTTTCAGGCTGTCCGGTAGTGTGCCCGACGGGGGCCCGACAGGGGGGCGGCCCGAGCATGAGGGGAACGGAGGTGTGTCTGGGGGGTGTGATACTGACGCCCTTGAAACTTGATTATTGTTCTTTTCCACATCATCCAGACATTGTACCGGGACAGTGGAAGTGGCTAGAAAGAGTAAACAAACTGTAAAAATGTGCTTTGACCAGTAATGAAACATCTTTTGACAATACATTTTAATAGGCAGATGTAGTATTATGTGTGTGAATGTAAGTGTTAGTAGATATTAGGTTACAGCTCAAACAAGGAATATTTTACATGCAGTGCCATAATACACCATATAGACATTTATTTCAAATGTTTGTTACCTAAAGAGATAAACTTGGATTCATGTGGGTGAAATGCACTTGTATGTATGTTTTATTGTTTTATGATTGCAATCTTTGCAATCACTCATTCTATTTGTAACTAACACATGTAGCTTAAAGACTTTCACAGTTACAACATTAAACAGAATAGAAATAGTCTTCTTCATGCAACTATTGTACCATATAAACTATTAATAACTGTAAAAATTACTTGTGTTTTGGGGCAATAACCAAAAGTAATCAGAAAACTCGCTAGAATAAAACCTAATCAAAGAAGCCTCTGAGCAGAAGATAAGCTCATTTTCATCATTTCCATGCAAAAAACAAATGTCCTGATTTCACATACATCATTGCTTTGCTATCAAAGCATCATTTTGAGCGAATAATAAAGTTTAAATGAGAGTATCTTGTACCTCTCTTCATCCACACATCATCTATCCATCCAGCCCTGCCCGCTACTCTTCCAGGAGAAGGTCTCCTGAGTCTGGGATTTGAATAAAAGTGATTCCAAAGGGGGGACATTAGAAGAATACAGATGCACAATATATGAGTGAACAAACAGACAGCCCACACTCTGCCCCCTCCCAGCTCTACTCTCAATTTCTTTGCCACAACTGTTTTTCTTCTTTCGCTCTATCTGCCTCATCTAAATTACAGGATTACCCTCTTATTCACTGGAATAAATAGGCCAAGATTTATTTTCTTGCCATATTTCATACTAATTTTCACCTCCTGGTCTGCTCTTCTGACACACCAAGGGAATTGACAACAATGGTAATACATCCTAGACCTAGAATATTTCATCACTGACAAATGGCAGAAGAACATTCTATTTCTTGACATCTTTTATCAAAGTGTTTGAATACTTCGATAATATCTCCTGTCTTATCACACCTTGATACAAACTGTGACAAAAAGCTTCAGGAAGAACCTTCTTAATAATGATGCCTTCTTTATAAAAAAGCCTTTACTTATTTCTAAAGAGACGTCCATATTTTATTAGATTATCATACAACTGTATTAGTTTCAGTATACAACTCTGTTTCAGCCTCTGCATTGGCACTAATGACAAAATGCTGACATTACGCCAACAAGTAAACAAACATATTTGCCTATTGTTAGCTTGTTTTGTAGTTTGTTGCTCAAGCAGATATTAAATCCAATTGAACAAAATTGACTGCATATGGAAATAATAAAAAGCTATAATAAAGAAGAGAGTAGGTTTGTATGTACCTTAAGATGTGCACACAAAAAATATCTGAAATCTTTACTGTCTAAAAACGGTGTGAGTGCAAACACACTATAGAAAAAGAATTATATTAACACAGAACAGAAATTGGCCTAAATCTTACACTGACAACATCAGACAACACAGACATACAGAAATGTATATATTTGTTGCTCACCTTGTCTTATTTTCCGTATCAATCCGTTTTGATGCTTTAGCTCTGAATGGAGCCGGGAGACTTCACTGCGCAAAGCCTCATATGTCTGCATGGCCTTCTCTCTACACACAATTTTGGGAAACATTTTTTAATTTTAAATAATATTTGTGAATATTATTATAAAAATATTTGTGTAATGTATTTTAAGTTTTATAGATTTATATTTAAAAAATATAAAAACACATTATTTTAAATATTTGGCTGCACTATTATACAGAGAGCATAGTCAGTGATTTAAACAACAATAGTTCTATATATGCTGTTATTCTGGGTGATAATGCAAGCATTGCATTATTGAAAGTAAATAAATGCTGAATCTTGCACACGCACAAATGTCCTATCCACACCTTACAAAAAAAATCTACATCTCATCATCACATTGTCTTATCTTCCACACCTGCATTTAACAATTGAAAATAGGGACAAAAACTGTGAGCTAAATAGTTTTCTGCAGCGAAGAATTAACACCATATGGAAACAGCTGACATTTCCTTCTTCAATGTGAAGGAGTGATAATTCGGGGATTATCTTGATTATCACTGAAAAAAGTGAAAGCTTTGTATACATGAGAAAATGCATTTGATCTATGCAAAGTCTGAGGGCTCATACTGTAGATTAACTGAAAAATCACAGGCACTTCTATTCCTAACGCTGCATCATCCTCTGGTGGCCAAAGAGAACAACTACACTGTAATCACAGCACTTTTCTCTGTACTATCATTTCAAAAAATACTCTACCATCATCTATAATTACTAATCATAACACATTTTTCAGGAATAGGGAATCATGGAAATTCAATATCAAATAATAACAATACAGTGAAAAATGTATTCTTAATCAAGCTGTGAATAATTACGCATATCATTGAATGGTGGCTAAAATGTGGCTTTCGGTGTGGTAAGGCATAGGACTAACATGCAGTTCTAATTGTAGCAATGAAATAAAAATATTACCTTGAATTGAACTTTGCAGCACAGCTCTGGTCCACTTCTGGTCCATTAAGCTCGGGGGGGTTCTCCTAGAGTGGATCACGTAAACAATATGAGGTGGTTTTACTCTTATATAATATATATATATATAAATATATATATATATATATATATATATATATATATATACTGTATATATATATGTCTTACAGGTACTATTCTGGTTGTCAAGTTTTTGCTACGTATACACAGTGGATCAGGTGGACACTTGAACATTTCTATTCTCGTTCTGTAGTAGTATCTGACAACTTTTTGTTTGCCCAACTCGTCTTCTCACATGCTACATTTGAGCTCCTCCATCTGCTGTATGTTATCTATTGTATCTTCATTTGTCTCTGCTATTTCATTTCAGATTCTCATTTGATGACCGTGATCATCACTCACCCCACTTCTCTCCAGTAATTTGCTGTTTTCCAGTGTCACTTTCTCCAACTCTTCCTGTAGTTTATGGATCTTTAGCTCTGTGCTGAGCCGGTCCACTTGCCAGTAGTCTTGTGGGCTGTTCAGGCTTTTCATCACTAGTGAAAAAGATAAAGTAATCAATACAGAATTAATTTCAGTAAATAAAATAAATTACACTATACTAAACATAAAACATGTTGAACAATTCAACTAATTAAAAGCCTGTACCTTGACTGGTTTCCATCTCTGTTCTAAGCTGAAGCAGCTCCATCTCTTTGGCCTGTAGCTGCTCCGTCAGCATCCGCTCACTCTCACTCTTCTCCTTTTTCTGACACAAAACAGAGGACACAGAGGAGTCAGCATTCCTTTACAGCACAACCAATACAAACTTATTATACTTTTTGTTTTTTATAGAAATGTTCTACAATTGTCACACAATATGTAGTATGTATGTAGTATAAATGCACCAGTTTGTCCAGCTTTTCCCGTAGATCCTCCTTCTCGATATAGATTCCTCTGTAAGCACTGAAGGCCTTGTTTACATACTGTGGTCCCTCTGGAGGAAGAACCTCTGGCCTAAAAAGCTGCACAGATAATAGAAAATAAACATCTTTACATTTGTAAACATGTTCTAAAGAGAAACAGTAAATGTAGGTTGTTCAGCTGTGATAGATTGTCAACAATAACAACAATACTAACTGCTCTTTTTAAGCTTCTTCTTATTCTTTTTTGTCAGTATGTGATCCAACTCTTTGTTTTCATTCAAAACAGATTTATTTCTCATTGTTTTCTAGCGTTGTCTTTAGGCCAACAATATTAATAATGTAATAACGCTGGCATAGCTAGTGTTGTAGAAGCTAGTTTTTCACAGTGTTGAGCTGAAACTCGCTTTTGCATTTGACGATTTTACTGCTGTAAACACATTTACTATACATTTACTTAATATGGCTGTTTGACCTTGTGAATCTGTATACACATTGCACTTTGTACAGTATCTAGACTGTCCTATCTATTCTATAAAATCTATACCTTATCTTCAAGTTGTTTAACTCTCTTCCTCAGTAAGGCATTTTCCCGCTCTGTGTCTCGTAGCCTCTTCTTGATGTCCTCGTAGGCTGTGACCAGGGCAAAATGAGAAGCAACTGATTCATCACCAGCACACACTGACACAGGACTCTCCCCAGCTGCAGTTGAGGCTGTCTCACATTTAAGGATGCATATGTCATCATCCACTGCCAGGGGCTCCATGCCTACAGAAGCCTATTGTGTAGCAGATTGAAGACCTGTAGGTCAAAATAAGTATATTTTAGCAACTACTGTCAATGATAGAAACATAAAGTAGGATTCGAACAACAAATAGAGCTCACACATTTTTTTTTCACCGCATGTGAAATACTTTTTGGACATTTGCACATTTTTGGATCCAGCCCACAAGCTTATTTAACTTGGATGTGTGTGTCTTCTCAACTATAATGACTAACAGAACCTGGTCTGCAAATTGACTGTTAGCTGAATGACCGATGAACATGGCATCAGTTTCATTTGAAATTGTAAAAGTCTGGTTTATTAGTCTGATTTACTGAGAACATTTCACCCATCAGGCAAAATCTTTATAATAAACTATATCTGGATTCTTTTTTATTAACATTTTACTCATTATTATTTCACGTGTTGAAATGTTGAAATTTGATGCATTATGTCACTTTTTTTACATTATTCAACATGTTTGTCTAACATCCTTTACTTTCACTATTACACAATTTCCTGTATGAATCTATAACATAAAATTGATCGGCTGACTCACGATGGCAATGAATAACACTAAAAACCACAATAAACATTCTGGTAACATCATACTACTTTAAGACAATAACAAAAAACGATATACAATCAGTAGTACAAACACACGGTGATCTTTTATCTAACCAGAAATGACTTTGCCATATAGCCACAAAAAACTGGTTGTTAAACTTGTATGATGGCAAAAAGCCCAAGGACCTTCAACTCCAATATCCTACTACTGAACATGACACCAACTTGTATTTTATATTGCTTTTGAACCGGCGAAGGTCAATATTATAAACAATCTAAAATGCTCCTTATAAAATAGACGACCTTTAACTAGAAAGAAATCAAAAGCGAATGCGTACCATAGCGGCACTGTTTAGTTTCGTTTTCCTGACTGATCAGAAAAGCAACAGAACTCCCCAAATAACAGTTATATAAATTTAGGGATTGTACAAGCTAATTTTGATCTCTTTTGTTTTACGATGCTAACAGATCGCTTCCGTATGCATTGTTTACATCGTGACATACACTAAAAGTCTCATTAAACATATGGTGTAGGCTAAAATCCAATCTGATCACAAGCCGCAGGTTTGAAATCTTTACCATTTTACTAGTCTGTATGGTTTGTGTTTGTTTTGTTGATATTACTTAGCTAGCGCTTAGCTAACGCTGTTTGTGTCTCAATAACTAGCAATAACATTCAAAGGGTTTTGGTCTCCTACAAACCGTGTTTGATGCCGTCGTCACTAATGGCACCGATGACCACAATAAATAATCATTTATTATCCAAGAAACATGAGCCTTTTGGTGAAGAAAAACAAAGAGCGGGGACAGAACACTCGGTCGGTGACAGAGCTGACAGGTGATGGTGAGGAAACAAAAACTTCCGGGAGTTATTTCACTGCCCACAAACTTTCACAATAAAAGCACTAGATAAATACACGACATCCGGTTCTGTTCTGTAGGCAGATCAGGGACACGTAACATCTTTTTATTTAATCTTTATTTCAAGTAAGCTAGCGACTTATTGTTATCATAAATTGAAAACCCTGTTAAAGTGTGAGTAAATCATTTTTTAAATCACATCAGAGTAGTCTTGGCCCTAACGTGAATGTTTGGCTACTTATTAGATGCAAGTTCAACAACGTTGACATTTTCAGGCCTAAACTTTTTCTGTGTAAGTATAATTTTGCCTTAAGAACAAGTCCATCGTTTCAGAAATCTCGCTCCTGCCCGAAAGGAGCTGGGTTTTGATATGCTATTTTATACTTTGCTTTCAGGTTTACGGTAAATTCACCATTTTAGGTATGGAGAAGAAAGACATCACGACTGATGCTGAGGACCCTGACTTTTGCATCATAACTCATGAACGTAAGATCCCTTGATTAGTAAAATGTCCTCCCGCTTTTCAGGAACTCTTCCCTCAAATTTAATAATAACAATGTTAAGACTTTTTCAAATAATTTGATATGGGTACCTATTTTGCTTTTGGGATTCTAAATAGTCTTTTTTGTGGATAAAATCGTTTCAGTGTTGACCAACGCTCAGAAACTCCTGGAAGAAATACAGGATATGGTTAAAAGGTGCAGCTCCATTCGGCTTCGGAGACGTCGCAAAATGGTAGGCAAAAGTCATTTAAATTTGAGGCCTTTTGTTGATTTCACTAAATACACTCACTTTACACCCAAAGTCACAACTTTCATGACTCACGTAATGTGAAAACAAGCAAGTTTTATGTTGTTTTCAAATTACCTACTGACAAAACGTGGCAAGTTAAAGTGCAAAATCAAATCAACTTTATTTATAGAGAACTTTAAAAACTTTTTCAGCAGGCCAAAGTGCTGTACAAAGACAATGGCAAAATAGCAGCTTTTCAAAATGATCTATAGTTTTTGCCACAAGGTTTTAAGTTGTTAAAACTTACTAAAGATGTTTATACATATTGTATACAAAAGTAACCTTATTATTATATTATTGTCTTTTCTGATGCACTAGTTAACAAGGATGGATATAAAAAATGACCTTTTTATTGGGCCTGCCAAGCATAGCATTGTCCGGCATACGCATATTGTTGATGTTTTGACAGGAGCAGAGTGTGTGTGTTGCCACCATACAGAAGGACGGAGAGACCTTGGTCATAGATGGCTTCAGATTTGAGGATGCAGCCAGCAGGGAAGACCTGGGGAGGTTGAGTGCAAGAGAACACAAAACAACACATGTGCTATACAAATAAACTTGCCTTGCCTTGCCTTGCCATGACTGATGGACATCACTGTGGTTTCACCGCACAAGGGCACCAAGGTCAATTGACTGGCAAAGGTAACTGCGGAGTGAGGTAGCTAACAAATGATGCAGGTCTCACAGCTTAAATTAGAAACATGCAGTTATTGAGGAAGGTGTGTTCAGAAAATCCTTCAAACAAAATGGCATTCCTGTTTTTCAATTTGGTATTTTTGGCACCAAGGAGCTGTTTTGTAGTTTTGGTCCCAGTTCTTGGGTAAAACCAGGCAACACTGTTATTATGAGATTCATGTTTTATAATGTACAATAGTTGTCAACATTTAGTAGTTCAATGATAATTCTATACTTTTAATTGAGTAAGAGTAATACTGTATGTTCAAAGTAAAAAGAGAATTAAAAGGAAAGATCTGCGTTAAACAAATAAACAAGTCTGCTTATTACTGTGCACTTTAAAACAAGCACAAATGATTGTCAAAATATTATTGTCATGTAGCCAGAATGGAAGCAAAAGCATAGAAAGAATACATATCTGAGTGCAATGTGTATTCTAATTAGTTTATTTTATCATACATTGGACAAAATTTTGAAATTCAGAAATGTGCAGCCATAATGCAATTGTGTGAGCGAAAGTCTGTTAGTCATCTGCTTGGTAGATGAACAAACAAGAAGTGCCAGTAGATTAACAAGTGTCAGAGCATGAATGTAACCAATTAACAAACTCCCAATTAAAACGTCAGAGGAATGATTAAATCCAGAAGTTTACCAAGCATTTACATACTAAACAGACTCACATTATGTATGTAAATGAGTCCATTATTATGCCTGTGTTAGTTCAGTGCCCAAATTAAGTGCTTGTTTGGAGCACTCTCAATGTGTTTGCAAGCGTTAGCTCTGTGACAACATATTACAGAAATAATGGTCACTTGAAACATCTAATTAACTTTACTTTGCCCGTAAGCTGTTGTAGACAATCAAATGAAAAGAGTGAATTACAGTGAATTTATTAGGCAAACAGAAGCAATAATCACTTGTAAATGTTATTATTAAAGAGACATAAGAAATAAAGAAATAAAAAAGAAATATATAAATCCTCTATCAAACAACTCCAACAAAAATATGTAATAGAATGAAACATATATTGGAGTAATGGCATTGCACACAGATTGACCATAATGATGTTCTTGTGTGTCTGCATTGTTTACACTAAACTCTATTTCAATGAAAAAATATTGGACCAACACAAGATTTGACAGCAACAGCCCCACATTTTGGGTGATAATCTCATTCCTCTTTTGAATACAAGCATCTGCTGCACATAAATGTAGATTGATAAAAGCTTAACAAATAGCCAATACATGTTATATTTTTAATTCACCACAAGATGACGCTGTTTCTCTGTCATTGTTTGCACATATTCTCCATTTGTCTAGACTGTTCATATTTTAATACAAAAGGAAACGTTTAATTGTCATTTCATACATGTAGCCCAGAAACATAGTGAACACATTACTTATGGTCCTGGAAACCAATAAAAATACGAATAGTAGTAACAAAAGTAAAAAAGAAAGTAAGAGGAATAAAGTTAAGCCAATTAATTGCCAATAAATTTATAAATAGCATTTCAAACTTTCTCCCACTTTTCTTTTTGTTTTTAGTGCATTCTAATTAAACCTTATCCTTTTCATCAGATTGTAAATTAGAAATTGGCAAAATATATAAATGCCATTGCTGAATAGTTGAATAGACCTAACATCAATCACTAGTGAAATTATTACCAGTGAAGAAACCCCCTACTATCCTTTTACAATATAACACCCCATGAAGTACCCCTGCACTGCTGCAGTTAAAGTTAAGATCAATGATGCCAGTGGTATGGTCATACATCACACTGTTGTCTTAGAGTTGTTTCACACCACTGAACTAAACTGCACCAGCCCACTTTATAACTACACTGGACACAACCCTCTTTTCTCTCTTCATCTCAAAAGACCACTGCAGTTTGACAACCATGCTTTTGTGCATCTATTCAAGTCAGTCTGAGCAAAGATGGTCAAACTTTTGCACTTGGATTGTTGATATTTATTTCTCTTCACAAGTTAAAATGGTTAAATTCACAATTTGATATACATTACTCTAATGAACTTTAAGGCGTGTTGAGATATGCTTTAGTTTTTAGTATAGACTTTTGATACATTAAACCTTTTGCCTTTGCTTCAGGTTAATAACTTGAGACTGAATTAGCATGAAGAGGCGGAGAGGTATACAACCATGCATGAAAACATATAGCCATGCATGAAATTATGGGAAAAAAAACTTTACTAAATGTTTACAAGTGGACTTTGGCCAGTCAACTGTGGTCACATTTTGCTTATATTTTTTACGGTAATAGCCTAAAATTTGCCTAAAAAATTCCTGCACATTGTAATATAGGATGTTCAGTTGTTCTCTCAAAATCTGCCAATCTAAAGTGCACTCACAGTTTATAGATTCACTATCAACCCTGAAACTCTGCTGTGTAATCAAGCTCTGGCCTTCTTTAGTGAGCACAGAGGTCAGCCATATCCAAGGCCGTTGTACATACTATGGTACATCAGAGGACATCCCTGTGGACCCTGTGAGTCAAGCTGCAGCAGGGGCATCCAAGGCCCTTTCTTTGTTTTTGCTGAGCCAATTAGAGCAAGATTGTATCTGCTGTGAGCGGAGAACAATGGTGTGTTCACGGTGTGTTTGTGGTATGTGTGTGAAAATATGCATAATCTTT
>JAVQKG010234416.1:0-10140 GCA_036025885.1 Hypseleotris bucephala
AAAATACTACACACTAGATAAACATTGTTGGATAAAGTGCTTCAGTAAATCAAAGCACATGGCCCATACACAATATGCTGTTTCTATTTTTGTCCATTTCCTGCCACTTGTTAAATTTATGACCTGTCTTTAACATCTTTAAAGGATTCACAGTCATTATTCAAACACTAACAACAGCTGCATTAACCTTCACACAGAGCTGTCAGATTAGTCTTGTTAAATGCTGTTTTGCAACATTTTCATGTATGAATCATGAGCATTATTTTATGACCTGCTTCAGATTTATTTTCTAAACAAAGACATACTTAACTGTATTTTACTATCTGACATACATTGGACACTAATATAATTAATTTAGTTATCCAATAAAGTAAAACAAGGTGCAGATATTGTAGGCACTAGGGATAGTTACAGTATGTCATATCAATGCTGTATTTTTTATCAATGCTATATTTTTTTTCATAAAAAATCTACACCAACATAGCCTTTGCAATGAATATCAAATCACAGGGAGATGTTTTATGTCTTCACTTCTTTGGTTGAGTGCAAAACCCAAAAGATATGGGTCAGTCAAAACTGAATTCACTGAATAAGAAAATCACTATCATGATTTATTTTAGTTTCCCACCTTAAGTTTTGTACACCTCTGAGTCAGTGGTTCTAAAAACTTTATGTCAGTAGACCCATATTTTGTATGGCCAACCTTTTTGTTTGGTTCAGGACTATTTGGTCTTTGGAAACTCAGTTTTGGGTCCTGACCCAGTCTTTGAGAACAGCTGCTCTAACTGCCGAACCATCTTCTGAAACTCTGTATACCTTCAGTGATGTGACAGCAGTGTTTTGTGGGTAATAATAGAGGTCTATCTGGTCCAAACAGCTTGAAGGGTTTGGGCCTGTCCAACTCTGACTGCTGACTAATGATGCTGTCAACACACTACACAACCTGACCTTTTACCAATGGGCCTCTCACTGGAGTGTGTGCGGCTCCGGGATTGGCATAATAACAAATAGCTAAACAGAAAAAAGGAGGGAAACAGAGAGACCAAAATATAGGGAGTGACTGTGATGGAATTGATGTAGAATAGGATGCACAAAATGAGAAACAAGAATGCAGACAAGATATAAAATAAACATAGATGAGTGATATGGCCAGAATGTCAGTATATCAATTGCTGTATATCACAGTATTTTTGAATTTCTGCAAAGATGTATTATGCTGCCTTATCAAAGCAAAAATCCAAACAGAGAATGTCATAGTGAAAATAAATGAAAATATAGACTCTTTAAAATGTTTGTCATATGGAATGTTCAAAATTCCTGAATGGAGAAGACAAGAGACAAAAGTTAACCTGGGGGGCACACTACACTAGAATAGTTAACTTAACAAAAATTAGGATTCATGGTGGGGTTTCAGGATAGAATAATTCTGAGGATACAATGAAAAACTATTGTGGTCATCAACATTTCTGTAAGGACTAGTCTAGTGAAATCTGAAAATCAAGAATTTTGCCACTAGCCAAAATGCTAACAATAATATGCACATTAAATCTAACAATCATCTGACATTACCTCAATGTAGCAAAGTGGTTGTCATTTGTCAAAAGATCATCATTTGCAATATTTTTATGGCTAATGCAAATTTCTCCACTGAAAATGTATCATGGTCTTTCCTCCAGTTGTCTTCATTCTGAAATTTATAACAGTCGTATTAGATTCCTCTAAGTGTATTGTATATCATTATCTTATTATATGGGAAATTAATTTAATACAAAAAACAGAGAGTATTTGGTTTATATATGATTCACAGTTTAAAAATGTAATCCATAAGGATGCACTGACACCGCTATGAATGCTCAGGGGCAGTCTGTCCAAGTGCTTATTGATTTGTATTGTTACTATGGTTGAGAGCAGCTCTGAAGTCTGTAGCTAAGATGAGATGCTCTATCATTTCTTTTGTTTTCATAGATTCACACTGACACACATATAGACAGACACATAGTAACTGTGGTAGTCAAAATCAATGTGGACTACACATGGACATATATAGGAGTTTTATTTTTAAACTTGGAGCTATTATATAAAAATAACATATGACATGACAGATTTGCCAACTTTGCAAACAGTTCAAAAGTAAAAATAGAAGCATTTGGAATATGCATGCCTCCTTTCAAGTTTGTGCATAGCAAATTTACAGTTCAGGGTCCAGGGAGTCAAACCAGGAATCTCTGGATTTAGCTGTTATTTGTTAAATGCTAAAAAAAATCTGTCTAGTTGAAATACACAGTAAGCGCAAGAAAAGCCAGTGTAATTTGTCCTATGGCCGCTGAAAGAAAAATGTGCCACTTAGCAAATATGTAGAAGCAAACAAACGCAAATGCAGAAACACCTTGGGGTAGTGCCACCTTGTCTGTATTTTGACAGGAGCGTGCCTAGGTGGGACAGCTGGTGAGGGCACCCTCTGCCTCCCTCTGGGCTTGTACTGAGAGTGTCGGATTTGGAGGGAGTCCCGGGGCACTCTCACAATACAACCATACGTTCTGCTTCTCCCAGCAGGCATCACTGCACCTGGGGCCGTGATATAGTACCAAAAGCAACAATACGCAATACATTTAAAAGTCAGGACAATACAATGTTTTTGTAATTCTAAACATTCACCACTGGCCATTTTAATAGGTTCACCTTTACCTACAGAACTGCTGCTCACTCGATATTGTGTTTTTGTCAAAACCCAGAAAGAAAAAGAAAATCCCTGTGTCACAGTGCATGACTAAATGTGCCTTGATGCTGTGTGATATGATGATTAGTAGGGATCACCAATGGGAAATTATTTGACCTATACCGATATTTCAGTAATCAATTTGGCCGATAGCGATTCCAATACCGATATTTTGTAAACATGTTTTAGTAGGCTGTGTTTCTAAAAAATCTTCACAGCAATAACTGCTTTAAATTTATTAAATAAGCAATAAATAGTGTTTTTACTACATTTTGTCACCCTAAATTTTGACTTTTTGATTGGGCTTTTCATTCTCTGGTCGTTTGTAAACCTAAGGTTTTTTGAATGACAGGTTAAGATCAAGCATCTGAACAGGCTGATATATTGGTGCATCTCTACTGATTGGCTATTTAGGATCTCACAAGTAGGTACATACACTAGGTCTAATAAAGTGTAGTACATTATCCTCCTCAACATTTTGGATTTTTCTTCTGAAAAGGGTCCATTCACTGCTAATATCTGCTCACTAACCCCTATTTCTTCTCTTCGAAGCATTTCCTCCTTGACTCTTTGAGCAGTCTTCAACAATTACCCTAAAACGCTGTAGTTTAGGTTTTCAGATTTCTCTTTCTTCTTTCCAGAGAGTTTTCCAAAGAAAGAGAAAAAGCAAAGGCACGCGGAGACTTCCAGAAACTCAGAGAGAAACAGCAGCTGGAAGAGGACCTTAAGGTAGGCTGCTGGCTATTGTAAGGTTGTTTACTTTTTGGACTGTCAAAACTACATAGCAGCCTGGAGTTCTGGTTTGAAATGCCTGTCCTAAAATAAAGCTCAGTTTGCTTTTATTTCTGTGCAAGTTGAAAGTATGTATATTTTGACTGCTCTTGCTTTTAAATGTGTAGGGCTATTTAGACTGGATCACTCAGGCCGAAGATATTGACCCAGAAAATGAAGATGACGGATTGGACGATGATAAGCCCAGAAACTGTAAGTACCATATTCTTTTAAGCACAGTTATAATGCATTTAGTAGCACCTCAAATATTTGGCATTTCAAGTACTTAATTATTGGACTAAATTGAGGCTGAATCAGGACTAACTCTTAATCTACACCAGAACTAAAATTGGCCTTAAAAGTATAGTCTGTAAGTTTCCTAAAGTAAAAGAAATCTTTAATTGAAGAGTGCTTTATAATGACCGTGATCTATAATGTAAAATAGGTAATCTGTCATAATTATTTGTTTTGTTATTTTACTTTAGTGCCTGCCCTGGCTATACAGCTAAATCAAGTCAGAGTTTGTGGGATACAACTTTAAGCAATAGGAGTGGACTAGGTCAGTTCACTACTTTAAGCATTTTAATTTTATTTATTTTTTTACTTTTTTCCCCCCAATTAAATGAAAAAAAAGTTAAAGGCTACACTTTTAATTGCATACAACTATGCATTACTTACTAAGGGACTATAATTCAGACTAAACCATGTCTAAAACAGCTTTGAACTTGACTTGGACTTGGATTAAAGCAGCTAAAATAACTTGAAACTTAACAAAACTGGCTCCAAAGTATGCCAATTGAAGACTTGAACTGCCAAAGATTCCTGAGTATTACTAGAAATAGCCTGCATACCACCAGCACACCATCTTTAAAACCACTGAAATATATACTAATGACTTGTTGCGTTCACAATCATTAATGTTTAGTTGATCTAAAGGTTTTCTGAGTGTAGCAGAATGTGTGATGAATCTAGAACATATGCTTTGAGTGTTTCGAGTGGGAGTCCATATGTTTGGCCTGTGCGGAGCTGAGTGCAGTGGTGTTGGCTCGCACTGAATGAGATAGTGACTTACTGACAGAGACTAACTGAATGACTGACATTAATATTGTCTGGTTGCTTTAGCTGCACATCCTCCGGAGGTTTAAAGCCTGTTTCGATTTGAGTTGAATCTATCTGAATACAGCTGATGGCCCCCGGGCTCTCACTGCATGCACATATGTAGACAAGCCCCACACAAATTGTACACTGCAGAAAGATAGACTAGTGAGATGTTCTTTGTCAGAAATGATAGATGCAGACAAATACACTTTGTTTTACTCTATTACACACACTGACAAAAACACAGGCAGGTGTCACACACAACTACACTGACAAAGAAATACTGTAGATGCCGCACTGCAAAGATTCTTCTCAAATACTATCACTATTAAGCAATTACAATGTGTGGATTTTTAGATTTTCGTTATTAGATACAATGGGAACCATGTGGCCACTTGCAGTCACTACGTGGGGGAAAACATATTCATTACAATGGAGAGGAGCTGCTGTAATGGCAATGGTCTATGCTTATGCTAAACTGATTCACACTTTGACTAAAGACACATGTAACATAAATGGTATTTCTTGCCAAATGGTTTCACCTTATAGAAGCAGCAGCAGAATATAGCATCTGACATATTTGAAACATTATTTGATACAACATAATTTCCACCAAATACAACAGCAAATAGAAACCTACTGATATATAATTCACATAATAAAGACCCAGACCTAAACAGACCATAAAAGTAATCCAGTGTTCCAAATGATTGCATTAAATACACAAATTATCATTAACTGCCTCTTACATGCTAATCTAATGAGAGAAATTAATAGATTATATTACAATAAAGTGTTATGTATGATGATTTAGTTAATATAATTCTAACAAATTTTTTCTATCTGTGCCTTGTATGTTTTGTAGAGAAACATACACACACATACTTTGATGGTTTTAACTAAAGAGATCAGTCAAAAATATATTCATGACTTCTATTATGGATATAAGTAGGCCTATAGCATCTCCGCATTATGTTGTTAGGTTTGAATAATGTGATAAAATGACTGATTTATATGACCTCAGTGTCTCTATCAGTTTAGATCAATCACGTCTGTTTGTGAAGGGGCTAAATTGAAGCCATCACTTGCTCTTTCTATTGCTCTCCTCCTCTTTCCTCGATGGATAGATCCTCTTGAGAGAAGATGAATGAGGGCAGTTTGTCCCCGCTGCTCGGGACATTTTACATAGATTTGCACACACACACACTGACACAGCGCACACACAAACACACACATTAGGAACGACTAGAGGTGAAAGATGGAAGGGAAAGGAGATATTAAGATTGAGAGACTGAGGGACAGGAAGTGCATTTAAGACAGAGGAGCTATCTAGGACAAAGAACAGATGGGATTTCACCACACACACACACAACCTGAGTGATATTTTTTTTAAGACCAATGTTTGTAGTGTGTGTGGTTGTTTCTTAGTGACAAAGTCAAGTTGTTGTCATTCTCATTATTGATTTGCAATATTTTTAGTAATGATTTGTTGTGATGTGTGTGTCGGGAGCTTCTAAGTAAGTCTTGTGCGAGGTTACACACTTACCATTGTGACACTTATTGTGTGTCAGCATGCGTCATGTGACTAATGTGTCATCTTTTGTGTATTTATTGATGTAGATGTGTGTCATTATGATACATTTCTTCTCGCTGTGTTTCTGTGCTTACTATGATGTTGTGTGTCAGGTTGTCAGGGCCGCTTTCAGCTGTTTTGTTTTATTGTTGCTTTCTATTTGTTGTCTGACGTTTTCTCTCCACCTGGTTGACATGGCCATTGGGCTTTGTTCTGCAACTGCACTTTTGAGTTTGTGTCACTGTTTCTATGTTTTTTTATTATTATTATTTAATACACAAAAATTCAGGAAAGGTATACAGGACTGGGATTAGCAATCTTTTGGCGCAAAGGAAAAGATGCAGAAGCAGGGCTGGAGGTACAAGAGTCAAAGATGTTAAGATTTTCTTTGGATATGGCTCAGAAATGAGTACATCAGAGGGATTTAAGTTTTATTTATGTAGTGAGAGGAGTTGAAGTTGGTTGGTGTGAGAGAAGAGAATGCATAGAGCCACAGCCAACTATAGAAGAGGAAACCACATAAAGACCAATGCATATGGCTAAGAAAGAAATGTTTAAGAAATGTTTGTGTAGACTAGTAGTTTAAAGTTATGGCAAAAGCAGCTGTAGACAATGAGTGTTAGTTTGTTGATCCAGCAGAAAATAGCTAAATTTAGCATTTTGACAAAAAAAGCTGACTGGTGCTTCATATTATTGACGTTACAGTGCTAACATAATCATACAATATGTTACATGTGAGTTACTAACATTCATGGTGACTTGTATGTGTGTGTCCTTTTGTGTGTGTGTTTGTCTTGCTGAGCCATACTCTCTATCTCCAGGTAAGAGCCATCGTTTTCAGTCTCTGCGTGGTGCTGTCAAGAAAAACGCGGCTTTTCTTCGTAAGGCGTGTGCGTCTGTCTGCATGGTCCAAATTATTAAAGACATACAAGAAGCGGATTGCATCTCCCTTTGCTTTCACTTTATACAGTGTAGTTTCTTACTAGATGTTTCATTTGGTCTGCCCTCTTCCTTCCCCTGCATCGGACTAAGCATCTTTTTCTAACCACTCCAGTGCTACCCAAAGCTAAGGAGTGGTTGCTAGAGTGCAACATTTTGAAGTTTATTCTCATTGTCTTCTTCAACAACTCAAATATAGTTAAAACAAATATGTTTGAACCTTTTAAAGAATAAAAAAAGACTGGTTTACAGTCACTTTTATGTGGCATTTTTGTACATTTGTGTGCAATAATGCTGCTTCAAAACTTGACATTGTCACAAAAAGAGAATTAAAAGGAGACAAAGAGAGAGAGATATGATATTGAATTTTGCTATCGTTCCCTTCTCTAGGTTTTTAGAAAATGAATGCCCTTGCCTGACCTATCTCAAAGACAACAATAACAGGACAGTGTGGCATCACAGAAAGACAAAATAAATTATTACTTCTACAATGTCTGCATTGCAACAACTACATATCAGTGATGCCACAGTTCTCTTATTGATTTCTTTTTAGACTCCCTTTTCCTGCAAATCCCTGAAAATGCTACTTTAAACACTAGTTTAGAAAAGAGTTAGCTACATTTATCAGTTTGACTTTTAGAACTGTTTGGGACAGGCTGCTGTGTGTGTATTATAATGAAAATGTTACCAGGACATTCAAATGTTACTAATCACTGTGACTTTCCTTAGTTTTTTAGCTTTGCATTGATCTTCTATATGAGACAAACTTCTATCATTTCTTTCCCTCTCACTCTTCTTCTGCTGAGTCCTCTTTGTGTCTCACGTCTTTAGGGTTTACTCTAACAATAGGTGCTAAACTAGTTCAGAGCTCCATTGAGGAGAAGGCAGTTGGTTAGTGATCCAGCCTCCAGAGAGACTCCAGGCTTTTGTGGCACGTGTCCGGCCTTAGGTCTTCATGTTCAAGGGGCCAATGAGATCAGCAATATTCATTTATTTTCCTATTTTGTGTTTGAAAATACCCCATAACCTAAAATTTTATTGGTTACTTTTCCATTATTGACAAGTTGCACCAGCCAGTAACAGTGATCTTTTTGCATTTGTGTAAAGGTATAAAACTGTTAAGGCTTTGTAAAGACAGTGTCCAGCCACAGTGAGAGAGCCCTTTGGCTTCAAACCCATTCTGGTGATTGTTAAGGTTATGTCCCACTCTCTTTAATGAAAGTCACTTGTTTTATGGAGCAGCGTATAAAAGAAAAGATCAAATGTGTCTGAACAGGAATTACAAGTCACACTGTGTTTAGCCTATGTATATTTCAAGGTTGTTATGTATGTACAAAGACTAGTGCAGAACCATTGACCCAAGCCTGTTAATTAATTCTTCTCTTTTTTCTTTATCTTTTTCTGTTTTCTCTTCCTTGTCGTCTCTAACTCTCATGTCGTCCAGTGAGCATGCCCGCCAGTGAAAATGAATCGGTCAACACAGACAATGCCCCCGGGGGAGACGTGGAGGGGGAGGCCTGTTGTACCCGGCTAGCGTAAGTACCTCAGCATATATCACATACTTTCTTCTTCTCCTCATGTTGCTCAGTGCCTTAATGCTAATCCAAAGACGACCTACATCGTTTTACTGTGGCCGTACCTAACACTGTCATGTTATTCTTAGTGTTAGTGGCTTAGTCTGATCTTACAAATCCTGAATTAGTCTCATCAAATGTGGATAACATTTAAACAGAAAGTTGGGGCCTGTTATATCTGAAACTTCCAGTCTTTTTTGAGATTCAGTTAAGAGCCAGTCATGAAATTTCTGAAATACATTCCATTTAAATACAGCCCATTTAAATACAGTAAAGTCTTCATTTCTGACCCTTCTGAAGTTTTCATTGAAATTGGTTCAGTATTTTTGAGTAAAGCTGCTAACTGCTGTAGTGACTCTGTATTGATTCAGAGTTTGTTGGTCCTTTGGGGCTCACTGATGGCCGTGTGTTCTGTTGTTGTTGGCATGCTGTGCTCCTGGGCTAACAGATGGCATTCTTTAAAACATTTCTGGATCCAGACAGTGATCCAGATCACTCCCAAAACTGAATGCTCCATTCAGTAGTTATTGTGTGAAGTTACTTATAGATAAACAGACAGACAAACTTTACAAAAACATGATCTCCTTGGTGGGGGTAATCACCAGTTTTAGGGGCTTGCTGCATCTAAGGAAGAGCTGTGTGTGATGGTGTTTTGTTCTTTGGTGCACTAGAAAAATAAAGGATAGAACTATTATTTAATGTTACATATAGTGTTTTAATCTATGTATGTTCTTGTAGCCATCATATTTGAATACCACTGATCAAAACTAAATTAAAAGCCTTTGAGAGATGTATGTATATTTTCTCATAAAGAAGTGGGGCATCTGTCAAAACCACATCAGAAACTTTCTCTTCTTCTGTCCCTCTGCCTTTTGTCTTCTTTGTGTGTGCTGGTAAAATACCTCCGCTTCCTTCCACTGGGGGCGCACCAAGAACTAACTCACTCTCCTTTTTCATTTTTTAATCAAAGTCATTACTTAAATGCACAGATACAGGGTCATGCAGAAGCTGTGCCAAGCAGGCCCCACACCTTAATACACACCTACACACACACACACATACGTACACACACAACTTAAGCACAGCACAACAGAGTGAGAAGTTTCAAGGTTAAAGTCAACCTGAGTCAGACAACAGGTTTTGTTTTGCTTTTTATTATTTCTTAGCATGCATGAATTGACACGGCTGCAAAAAGATATGTAGTTAATGGGGAATTCCTAAAAAATTGTAAATCTTTTTGGGGGGACCTTTTCTGGTTTTATTTGATAGGGGACAGGAAAGCAGGCAATGACGTCCTGCAAACTATTGTGAGCTGGATTCGAACTCACAACGCCAGTGCGAGTATTAAGTAGAACTAGACTCACGCTGTCGTACACGACAGCAAATGTATATCGGCGAAACGCCCCATGCGTCTACGCCCCTCCGAACACCAATCACATTCAACCATCAACCACATTCATTAATGAGCA
>JAVQKG010234420.1:0-15593 GCA_036025885.1 Hypseleotris bucephala
CATTCATTTGGTCAAATTGCTGTGAGGCTCAGACAATGTTATAGTTTTTAAGAAGAATAATCATCTGCTTTGTGCGTCACCCTGACAAATTGAGCTCAATACATGTGCGACTTATCGGGACACAGAGGTCTCGGCCGCTCTCATGTGCTTTTAATATGCAGCTCATTAGGTGTTTGTAGGCTTTGAAGAAGAAATATGCAGCGCCATATTCACCAGCCCGAGCTTCCTGACACTTTATTAAAAATATGTGGATGAGCCATTTAGTACTTAATGGCTAGCTGCCATTATTGAGTCACTCAGGAGTAAATGCTGGACTTTGCGGTGTAATAAATATTCTTTGTGTGTGTGCGAGTGTGTGTATGTGTGCTGTTGAGTTGCCCGCTCTCACATCAGTCACAGATTAGCACCAGCAATCATGCAGAGGTATGTCAGGGATGCAAATAAGGTCATTAGTCCACATGGGTGTAATGGTAGGTTGGGGGGGGACAGGCAAAGTGCAGAGGTTAAGGTTAAGGTTAAGGTTACTTTATTGTCCCCGTAGGGAAATTTGTCCTCTGCATTTGACCCATCCTCAGTGCCTCTGGGGCAACCTGTCAGGAGCAGTGGGCAGCTGCAGCGCAGTGCCCGGGGACCCATCTCCAGATCTTGAGCCAGGATCTTGGTCAGGATGTACCCAGCTGGAGGATTAACCTATGTACATGTTTTGGGTTGATGGGGGAAACCGGAGTGCCCGGAGAAAACCCACCCAGGCACGGGGAGAAACATGCAAACTCCACACAGAAAGGCCCTGGTGCCCGGTCCGGGACTTGAACCCGGGACCTTCTTGCTGTGAGGCGACAGTGCTAACCACTGCACCACCGTGCCGCCTGTGAGGGAGTTGATGTTTAACTTCAAAATTCACAGCTTATTTCACTGATAATTCTTAATTTTTAGTTCAAAGGGGAAAAAGCCAACATCAGCTTCTTATGCTGATACCTCCTGGTTTGTGTGAGACCGTGATAGAGGGTTGAGAAGGAGAGGGAGAGACTTAGATGTTTTTTTTTTCCTACATAAAATCAGGTACTGAGACTAGCTATAACAGACTGGGCCTGGCTTCCAATGACTATAGAAAGAAATAAAGTGGGGAGAAATGTATGGAAAAACCCTTCAAATCAAATCAACAGGGAGCTTGTGCCAATCAAAAAAAGAACAACAAGTGGGAAGTGCTCTTATAAACTTGCTAAGTAATGTTTACAACCATATTCAGTCCAAGCCCTACTCAGCTGCCAAGGAGCATAGCTTGAGTCACTATGGAAACATTAGTAACGCTGCTTTTCCAGTGGAATTCCCAACAACTCATCTTAAATTGGACAGTTAGAATAATCTGACAATTGAAGCACCCTTCAAAGACAAACCACCTCTCTGGGTTATTTCTGCCGGCGGCCATGACACTTCATCACCTGTCATTCTGTCAACTTCTAAGGACCGCTACTCGGGTCAAGCATCCAAAACGAATGTCACTGACAACAGCTTCAAAGTCAAAGAATCATCTCCTCTTTACAGGCATTCAAGAACATGTTGAAAATCTCTAACTAATGAGCAGAGGGTTCCAAAGACAAAAGTGACTCATTATGACAATCCACCAAAGAATGCCTCTAGAAAAACTGCCAAGTAAGTAACCTCTTGGCATTATAACAGCTCACTTTGCTAATACCGTTTGCTCGATTTAATTCTGCACAAATAGTAGTCTAATAGATGGTGATGTTTACAAGTTGCCATTAGAGCTTTCAGCAAGTTCCTACCAATTTATACTACAAAGTCACTTGTTTAACCAGACAGCTGAAGCACTAACTGTTCGGCTGGGAATACTCAAAAACAGTGAACGGAGCCTATGCCAGCAACTAGGGTACACCCTGAACAATTGGCAAAGAGATACAGAACAACAACTCAATCTCACATGTATTCACTGGTGGCAATTTTATGGTCAGTTATCAATAGATGCAGGCCTTGGGATGTTGGTAGGACACTGGTGTACTTAGAAAGAACCCATGATAGCACGGGGAGGACATGCTGACTCCACAAACACATTAAGTAGCTCACATTCTAAACAGAAACTGCAACACTGCTTGAACCCCACATATTGAAGCATTCTCCTTCTACTCACCTCAGCACTGGACAAGCGGTCACATGAGGTGTCCTCCTGAGCAGGTCAACTGTCTATAAAACACACAGTCAAACAACTTCATAATAGTTTTCCAAAAATATATTTTCACAGAGCAGGGTCAGCAGACTAATAAAAACGAGTGCCAACGCTACACTGGGCCATTGACTGCAGCTGTTCTGAATTTTGTTGTTTAGCTAAATAATTTATCATGCAGAAAAAATCCACATCCACAAAAAGTTTTTCCAGAATGAATTGTTCAGTTTACTGACATTTCTACTATTAAATAATATATTCATTCTGGGTTTCAAGATCCCAGTGTAATTTTGAAGTATGCAGGACTAGCATGCTGTTAGCGTTAACTTATTAGAGCCGCTTGACGCTAATTTTATCAAGTCTAAACGCTTAAAGCTAACGTTAACGATATGTTGTTTTTCAAGTGGCTTTTTACATAAGGTATAAGCACTCACTGCACCTCAAGTCTGAGAAAACTTGTGAAAGTGAGCCACCAAGCGTCCGTCTGGAAGAGAACACAGTCCTGAATCCTACTGCTGATGAGCTAGCGTTAGCTCCACTCCTGTGGGTGAGAGGAAACTTTCTTCACATTACCAAAAAAAACAAAAAAAGGAAAAGACAAAACCCCGTTTATCACACTTTTAACGCCAGAAACCATGGACGTTTGCAAGTATAAAATAGTGGCGTTAAAAATAAAGAATGGAAGTGCCCACCTACTTCATAATGCTAGCATCTGTACCGCATTCAATATTTGATTAAACGTTGCCATGTTACCTGCTTCGCCGTAATTGCTTGACCCTGTGTATTATTAACTTAACGCTAGTGCCTGACACTGTGAAAATATAGTATTTAAACACACTTATGCCCAATTTGAAACGTGTTATTGCTGTTATTATGTAATAAATATGTGACGCTTCTCGTGTCTGAAAACACAGTTCTCTGTATAGTTTATGAATTAAAACCCCTCAGACTGGGGAAAGTTTAGCTCTGCCCCTCTGATCAGCTGACCGGAAGAACGCATTAGCGCTTTATTGACAGCTAACTGGCCTGGATTAGATCAGTGTGCATATTTACATAGCTCTCAAAATGAGACCTGCTTATAACGGTTTATTAGCCCAGGGTAGTGCCCAAAAAGGTAAGAATTGAGCTCGTCAGATAACGTGCTGCAGCTGCTTCTAACTTTGCCTGGTTGTTTAGCTAGATTGTTAGCCTAACAAAGAAGCATGGCTGATAGTAGCATTACTCCCAGATTTGGCAACATGAAGGCATTACTTGGGATAGTTGCTGGGGCAGGCGCGTCCTATGGCCTTTACAAACTTCTAAATGGAGGAGGCTTCAGGAAGAACAGGAAAGGCACACTCTGCGACAGCTCCAGTGTAAGTAAAAGTGAGTGTGCTGAAGTTAGCCTGCAGCCTGGCACTCTGTTGGCCAAAGTGTCTGGACTAGATCTGCTGTGTGCCCGACCTGTTACCTCAAAGAGTGTTGAGATTACATCAGGTAAGAATCACTATTTCTACCAAGTTTTATAAAAAGGAACAGTTATTGCATTTGGATATTATATTACTGTTTTGATTTTCATCATTCATTAATCAGCAGGTAACTTGGAACCCCAGCATTTGAAAATGCTACTGTCCTGTTTACAAACCAGTAATAATCAGGAAGACAGATGTCGCATTCTTCTAACTTTAGGAAATGCTTCAGCCTTTACTGTAAATCAGGTAGGCACAGTGTTTTGGTTGTCCTTTCAAATTGCATGTTACTTTGCATCAATATATTAATTTATCAGTTTGACTTTTGTGACATTGCTTTTTCTTACTTTTATGATCCTCTAGAACTTAATCCGTGAATATGATGGGATTGCCATTATTACTGGTTTCCTCTCTGACCCTGCCCCAGAAGTTAGAGTGCAGTCTTTAAACGCTTTAAATAATCTTAGTATGAACATTCAAAATCAGGAACAACTAAAGGTATATTACACCATAAGAAACATGACAATTTACCTATAAATATAACTGCTTCTCTAAAACCGTCTTCTTGTTGTCAGGTTTATGTCCCGAAGGTGTTGGAGCTTATTGAGACGTCTCCAGTGAATTGTGAACTTCAGCTCAGTGCACTCAGACTGCTGACCAACCTCTCAGTCACAGACAAACACCAGCACTTGTTGAAGGAGTCCATCAAGCTTTTACTCTCTCTGCTTGTTGTGGGCAATGAGGCCTTACAGGTAACAAAAGCTTAACCCTCAAAAACATATACTTTACATACTGTACAAAAGATGGCCACAAATGATGTATGCAACTTTTTTTATTAGGTTCAAGCTTTGAAAGTCCTTGTGAATTTGTCCTCTAATCCAGATATGATGGATGACATTGTTCAAGTTCAGGTAAAACCTTTTGTAGTATCCAGTTAAATGTTTTTTGTCACACTAATAGAGATGGTTAATGTATTTATTATATAATCAATCCAATTTGGGTGGAAGTGGCACAGTGGTTATGCATTTGCCCTGCAACCGGTTTGAATCCGCGCCCACACCCACATATTGAGGACAAATGTGCTGAAGTTAAACTGAGCCTCAAAATGGAGAAGAAATTGTTTTTAAGTGAATGTGTCATTAACTGTATATTAGTGTATAACTGCTTTTATTCTGGGATTTTTAAATAGTACCACACCATGTCTAGAATTTTCATAGAATATTGAAAATATCCAGAGTGGTGACAATTACTTGATTACTCTATGATGAGAGACGTCAAACTAACTGTAAAAACCCCAGTACAACGACAGCAACTGCATTAGGTACAATCTGTTACTAATAAAATGTCCTGACCTAAATTGCAATCCATGTTTTGACTGTTAGTTGTTTCTTTGCTCATGTAATCTAGGCTCCAGCTTCTCTCTTGCTGCTGTTTGACCGCAGGACTGTCCCTCCAGTGCTCCTGCGTTTGTTGACATTTGTGGGGAACCTGAGGTCATGGAGGCCCTCAGCTCAGGTGGCTCATGAACTGAGACAGAAGCAGGACTCTCTCTACAGATTACTGTTAGATGAATCCTCTCAGCTCCACAGCAGAGTGCTTCCTCTCCTGTCACACCCCGATGAGGAGATAAGGCTCCAAGTAGCTCGAGTGTTGACATAGACTGCTGTAGAGTTGGAACTGTTTTTGATCCAGGGATAACTTATTTGCCAAAGCCCACCCCTCTCAGATCCACTCCTTTAGTATTATCTGTTATTCCATATACATAAACCCATGTTATGTATAAGGTCATAAGAATAGGAAAACATTACTAATTATGCAGAGTATTACTTTGGGGGTTTTTTTCGGGCATTTTCCAAACAATTCCACTTCTGGGTGATTACAAAACCTTGACACACTCATAGCCAAACACACATCTTCTTCAGTAAGATAGGTTGTTAAATGTTTGTGCCACACATGCCTATGTGCATTTGTTGACCGTGCAGGAGCAGGCAGGAGCAGTTTGTGGTTTGCCCCAATTTATAACATCACTAATGGTGTCAATCCATTTTCAGCACTTGGACACGACTATAGTAGCCTGGCCTGCCATGCCTAATGCTTTCCTATGGAAAGCAAAAGGGCTACAGCCTCTCGCTACACTGTCGTCACCTCCACACTTTCTATGATTGGTTTATTAGACAACTCTTAACCCCGCTCCGTTTGTGCTCGCTATGGCAGCATTTTCAAGCTAGTCGTCTGGATAGAATTGACAGAGGACGAGTCTGGTAAGCCAGGCTACAACTATAGCTCAATATGCCTAAATGAAACAAAACTTTAGAAGCTCTAAAAAGTCCATTTTGCACAGTATAGGGCATTTAAGTATTATCTGCTATGCCAGATACATAAAGTGATGCTCTATATAATAATTAGGCCTATACTTCAGAAGTTTTTTGCCTTGAGGGAGTTTGGCTAGCCACATTTAATTCACAGTTAAAACATAGATCAGGCGCTTAACATCAGACAGTGCTGCCAGTGTAGTTGCACTGGGGGCCAGAAGTTGGAGGGGCCCTTTTGAGAATTACTATGCATTTTAATATGGTTATCCTATTCAGTTGATAACTGTGGAGCTTAATACCTAACATCGTGTAATTAAAGCTAACAATTAAGTAATTATGTTTTATCAGTAAAATTGCTATAGCCATTTTCATAAGGTATGGTCCATTTCATATTAATAATATTATATACCTTACACAGAAACATGTAGGCTATAGAAAAGAATCAAGCCCCTGTTCAACTTGCATGTCAAGCCCTGTACAGATATTTCTCTTCTCATTTCCAAGACTAACTTGTTCTTTAGAAGCACTTCCTGTTTACCTGTAAAGCAAACACACTGCCATATTTCTACAGATGCATCAGTCTCATTTTTAAGACAAAAGGAGCAGACACTCCCTGGATTTCTGTTGCTGGATACTTGAGCATGTCTCAATGAGGAATGTACTGCACTGGCCCTTCATAATGTTTAAGTAGTGGATTTTTAAAGTAATTTATAAAATCAATATTGTTTTTATTATTAAACTATTTTTTCTTCTGAAAATATCAATAATGGTCAATTTAATGTATTACACAGACACCAAACATGTACCAGAGTTTGATGCAGGATGTAGCCCGCTGTTGTATCACAGACTACAAATAGATGTTTATTCCCCTGTGGAAAGTGTTTGAGGAAGTAGCAGGATAAAGAATGTTTGTTAGATTATTGTGCAGCCAAAATGTTCCATAGACTTATGCAGTGAGTGTTTTTTCTGTGGAAAGATACTGAATGTAACTATGCATCTCAGGCAAAACAACCAGACTAAAGTTAAATGTAAAGGATTGTTGATGGTTGACAGATACTGCTGTATTTTTACTGACGTTAAATAATAATATATAACAGATATCACAAATTTTATTATCCGTCAGTGTTAGAAATGAATAGATTTTTTTTTTGTGAAGGTTCATTCTTTTATCCAAGAGCCAAAACGTCTTCAACTCAAAACCCAAGTCCAAATGACTGATAAACCTTCTTCAACTTTGAAATGAATAGATGTGTTTACATGAATAAATATTCAGTAAGACTTCTGCTTAAAGGACTTTGTTTTGTAAAATTTATATAAAAGCCTTCATTATTTAATATTAATAATAAAATAAACCAGACATATTTATTGATTGGTACAAGCATTGGCAAGGAATAATACTCACTACAGCATATAACGCAAATAAAAAAACGTCACTCTTTTTGGATTTAATTAGCTTCAGCTTCATAATATCAGTTTGTTTCTTTTTATGTTAGCTTTCTTTATTTTCATTCAAGAGGCTATGTTTGGCATTAAAAAGAAAATCCTACCTAGGAGCAGCAGCAAATAAATCAATTTAATCCATCTTCTGTTTGGCAATATGATGAATTGATTTTGTATAGATTTATTTTGAAATATTTCGTTTATTATTTATTTTGAAATATTAAAACAGATGACATTTTAGTGTCGTGCTTTTACGAAATAAAAACCCTAAATTTAAATAAATCCAACAATCATGAGCCTGTTTCCGGTGTGGGAGGTGATGGTGCCTGTAGCGCATGTCCCTCCCTCGCCCACGGACACCCCCCCACCCCCCTCCTCCTCCTCTCTCTCCGGATGAACGGGATGGCCAACGCTGCTTCATCCCACTGAGTCCCAGACCGGAGCGACCCACTGAGCACACCCGACACCACCTCTCCGAACACGGCTCTGACAGCTATGAACCAGCGCTGTTTCTAGTCCCACACGGAGCTGACGACCACGCTATTATTCCAGCTGCAGGATGAACGGCACCGCGGCGACCACCGGATCTTCTGGCCCTTGTCGTTTCGCCCACTATTTCGTTGTGTGTGGACTGGACACGGACACGGGCCTGGAGCCAGACGATGGAGCGGGTATGTCACCAAAAAACAGTACAGACAACAACCTTAAAACGCGTAAAAAAAACTGCGTAATACATTGCGTAAATACCACTTAAGCCATTTTGATGCGTTGAGCTATGACGTCCGTTTTATTGGCCTGACGACTTAATCTTTCACTCGATATTTCAATTAAGTGATCTAAATTAGCCTCGTGAATTATAATCGTGGACTATAGTCATTTATGGCACGATTATTTCGAATTAAAACACCGATTCGGTTCGATTTACGATTGGAATCTAGCCTGCGACGAAGTAAACAACGTAAACCTAGTGTTGTGATTTTCCACTTTGTCAGTTTTTATACGCACCATTTAATACATTCTTTATCAGGGACATCATTTTTTTCTGCAAGTCATCCAGCTATGCGCCTGAAAAGGAAACCACAAAAATACCACTAGTGTGTCCACTGTCCATGGGGGCCTGGATAGTTTGAGAGATTACATTGTTTTGCCAAAAAATAGTAATCTGAGTAAGTGAGCTGCCTCCATTTTTTAATCTACTGTTGTCATCTGTGCTTTTTTCAAATTCTGTATCTTTTGTTTCCCAGCAAGACACATCGGTCCTATTCCAGATTTGACGCAGATGAATAATAATTTGTGGGGGTTGTCATGGTAAAAACACAGCTGCAGTGATGATGCTCCTTTTGTATGGAGATGTTTTGGAGTGCTTCTTGACTGTATGTTTTGCCCTGGTCCATTGGTTTGGCTGGAGATGTTCTTTGTTGTTGTCAGTCAGCTGAGGACATGGAACCAGTGCTCTCTCCCCTATGACGTCCGCACGTGCTCTTTTGTGCTGTTTCTTCTCAAGGCTTTGGGAGAAGTAACCAGCAGGATACCTTGACGTCACAATGTAGAGTTTTGAGCTAACAATAGTCACGCCCCAGATTTAGAGCAGCACCTCCAGGGATCACATGTTGAGATAAATAGGACATTAAGTGAGTGGATTATATGTGTTTTTGTATTTCTATAAACGGAATTCTGACCTGATGGTTTGGATTAGGGCTGGGTGATATGAGAAAAACATTGGATTGTGGCAGAAACTATGAATCTGTAATAATCGTGTGCTAAATTAGTAATTGATAATTGTTAAAGTTTGTATCCAGACTCTAAAACATCCAATTCACTGATTGAAAAAGGTTTTACAATTGACACAAAGCAGTATTTAAGCCAAAACAGTACTGAAATACATGCATTTGCATTTAAGATGAAAAACATTCTTTGTCTGTAAATATGCTCCATCCTGAAGTCCTCAGGTGGAATGATTTTAGCTTTATCTGCTTAAAAAATTGTAGAAAATCTCATATTATCCACTTTTTGCTATCCACCGAACCGCAAATTAACGGTTACCGGTAGTTGCAGCCCTTTCCATCACGTACGTACTGTATTTATGCTTTTTGTACAGAGGAGGTGGCTGGTCTTCAAACGATGAAGCGGATACTGGGTAAAGTTCACGAGATGAGAGAACAGAGAGGCTCTTTAGAAAAACAACTGAGAGACCTTATCCAGCAGGACGACATCACCTCTACACTGGTCACCACCGAGAGGGCTGACATGAAGGTATGCACCAGTTTTCTTTCAGGGGACCCATGTTTTTTTCGGCTATTATAATCGCGACTCATATTTTAAAGTTATGTTCGGCACTATAAGGTAATTTTTTTATACAAAATGTGGTGTTTTTTATATTAATAATTTGAATGTAGGTTTCTATCTGATTTTATGACTGTAAAAGTGAGAAGTTTTGAATGATACACTCGCCTTTCTCCTAATTCCTGTCTTTTGCAAACCTCTATCACAGTCTCACACAAACCAGGAAGTACAAGCCAGGAGGTATGAAAATAACAGCTTTTAATTCTTTAAAATAAAAAAAAGTGAATAAGCTGTGTATTTTGAAATAGAACAATTTCTTCTTGCCTGGCTTTATAACCAACCATCCAATATAGAAAATCTCACTAAATTACCCTTTAACAGAGTAACTTTTTAATGTGTAGTGGACATGATTTAGTTTGTATAAGTTGTGTGAGAAAGAAATAAGAGGTTTTGAGTCAGCCAGTTGTCTTTCTGTTTATAGAAGATTCAGATACAGAACATTTATACAGATAAATGCCAAGGTTTGTTAAAGATACAGTGCTGAACAGTGCATGACAGAAATGTAACAGAAAAGGAATATGTCCATGAATAATTCACAAGTAGTTTTTACTTTTAACGAAGCACATACCCACTTTGCCTTTGTATGAATGTTTGTGTGTGTGACTGTGGTGGTCAGAAGCGTCACTGGCGCAGAATGGCACAATAATGCATGAAATTGTGAAGAGTCTTTGAGTGTCAAGAATAATGATGTATAAGAATAATGCTTTGTTATTAAGTCCTGATTTTAAATGTTGAATTAAACAATAACATTGAATAAAAATTATCTTACACCCACAGCGTATTTTTGAGGAGCAGCTGAAGAAATACGAACAGCTGAAGATCTACATCGACCAGAACTTGTCCGCTCAGGAGAACATCTTAAAGGCCCTCACTGAAGCTAACGTGCAGTACGCCTCTGTCCGCAAGGGCCTGAGTCAAACAGAGCACCAGTGGAACAGTACGGTACAGGGCCTGGTGGGCTCCTACGAGGCCTATGAAGACCTGATGAAGAAATCCCAGGAGGGGAAGGACTTCTATGATGACCTGGAGACTAAAGCATCTCGTCTGCTGGAGAGAGCCAAGAGCCTGTGTCAGACCAGAGCAGAGGAGAGGAAGCCACTTCTGGACAGGTAAATTCAGGAAAAAAAGATTTTCCCAATACAGATAATTGGGCTTGAAATTTTTTGTCCCAAGGCCTACCTTGCCAGGCAAAATCGAGATTGATGTGTAGCACTCTGCTCTTCAGAGTTCTTCATGGATCTGGGATTGCTCCATAGAGAACATCTGAAACAGGAGAGAGCTGATTGGCTGAAGCATAAAGCAACAGCTATGACATAGCCAAACAAGTAACTGTTACATTAGTGAATTCATTTGATAAATTATTGCTGGGTGACTTTTAATGTTTTTGTAAAAATATAAAAGCATACATTACATTTCTCAGCGTCCCCACCTGCAGTACAAAATGGATTTTCAATGGAGATGGAGAATCCAGCTTGCAGCGCAAAATTATGGTTATCACAATATCAGCAAATCTATGCAAAATATGTACTGTAGCAATAATTGCATAGTCCATAATTATCAAATGTATAATTAATGTTTTTATCTTGTACTGTAGTTTTACTAGTAGGTTTTTTGACATTTCTCTAAGAATGAAATGGTAATTAGAAGTTGGGTTGTCTACTACTAAAGGTGCATTGATTTGGTGCATTACCATAGACATGTATTTACAGTTATTGCATCTACTAAATCCATATGTCCAGTCTTCCTTGTTCACACTTGCGCTCCATTACTGTGTGTTTGCAGAGACCAGAAGAAACCCCCAGCCCGCCCCACAGCAGCCAAGCCCTCCCTGCAGCCCAAGGCCCCGGACGCAGACTCGGCCTGCTCCAGTCTGGAAGACCCAGAACTGGCCCAGCTTAGTGCCGCTATCCTGGCTCTAGGGGGCGACCTTCCTGAAGAACTACACAGCCTGCCCCCCGACATAAACCCCTCTTTGCCCATGGCCGCTCCTCGTTTGCCTGGTCCTGAGGCCTTCCTGCCCCCCGGCACTAGCGCCTCTCTACCCTGGCCTCCTCCTGCCAGTTTGCCCCGCTTCCCCGCCAACCTACCCCCACCGGAGATCCTGGCCCGCATCGCACAGTTCCCCACATCAGGGTCTTTGCCCCAGAGGCCTGTACCACAAATGACCCCACATATGCTCCCACAAATGCCCCACATGCCGCCTCAAATGCCCCCGCCACAAAGGCCTACAACTCAATTGCCCCCACAAGCACCAAGCTATCGACCACCCCCTCATGCACCCCAAGTTGCCCCTGCTCCTGTGCGTCCCTCCACCACCACAGTAGACAGCATCCAGGCCCCCATACCCAGCTACGCCCCCACTCCACGCCCCACAATGCCCCCCACCTCTTCAACCAGCTACACCCTGCCCTCTCACATGGGTGGCTATCCACAGTACATGCCCCAGCCCGGAGTGCCCATGCAAGCCCCGGGGCAAATACCACCACCGCAGCAGCAACAACCACCACCAAAGCAATACCCCCAGCCTCAGACTTACCCCGCTCCCCACCTTCATACTTACCCTCAGAGATTCATGCCCCAGCAGCCTCACTATCAGCAACCATTCACACCTCAACAAAATGGCTACCCTCCTCATAACTACCCCAACCCACAAGGCTACATCCCCCAGCAACACCCACACATGATGCCAAGACCCCCTCAGATGCCACCCCAAGTTACCCCACCACCAGTTGCCCCCACTTCCCAGCCAGCACCACCCACATCTCAACCCTATTTACACATGCACCCTGGACACCCTGTACTACCCCAGCAGCAGCACCATATGGGCCCGCAGTTACCTCCACATCCACAAATGCCCCATCCCGGAGTACAATTGCCCCCCACCAGCCAAGCTCTACCCCCTGTCTCCCAGAACTACATTCCTCCAGTCCAGCCCATCCACTCTTCAATACGACAACAGCTACCCGCCCCCTCCCAGGCCCATATGGTTCCTGGTCCTCAAGTCCCATTGGCCAGGGGTCCCATTCCCCACATCCCCCCATCGGCCCACCCTGGCGGAGTGGTCTACCCCGGAGGACCCCCAGTCATGCCCCAACAACCTTTAGCACCAGTACCCTCTCAGCAACCTGCCCTTCAAATGGGACACTTGCCAGCTTCAACCATGTACCCCACCCCCCCTGGAGCTAGCGTACCCCCCACCTGCCCCCAGCCGCCCTCCTCCATAGCACCCCACGCCCCCCCTCCGCATGTCCCACCACCCCAGCACTTGATCCAGCCCACAACGGGAGGTCCTCCAGTGGCACCCAATACACTATGTCCTTCCCCATCGCCATCCCCTTCTCCAGCACCCCCCGCCCCACTGGGAGGAGTCAACCCCCAGCAAAGACCTCCTACCACACCGGGGGCACCCACCAACCCCACCCTGCCCTCCCCGTCCGCCGTCTACCCAGCCACCTCCCTCTTTCAGCGGCAAAACTCAAGCACTGACGATCTGCTCTCCTCCAGCCCTGAAAGCCAACACGGAAGCACCAAAGCCCCCACCAACGTTCTTCAGCCCACCAAAGCAGACCCCCAAGACGGAGAACGGAGAAAAAAGAACTCCCAGGGGGTCCTCGTGATCCAAGGAGACCCCTACCAAGCTCCCGAAAGGGTGGCTCGACTCCATAGTGAATTAGAACGCTACCGGGCGCAGGTGGACTGCTTGGAGCATCCCTCGGACAGTGAAGGGGGTATGTCTAAGGGGGGGGGGGGGTAAAAATCGAATCATGACATGAAGTTATGAACATCGAGCTAAATGGGGAAGATGGTTGAACTGTGACAGAGTGCATATTTTTGCAGTAACAAAGCAGTGTTCATATTATCCCAACCCAATTTCGTCCTGGTTTAGTTCTACATTGAGTCCTGCTTTGAGACCAACCACCTTTTGTAGTTTAGCTCTGGTAGAGAAATTGTTTAGACACAATTTAGTCCTGGTTTAGTTCCCTTTCGATTACAATTAGATTTGCAATATTGTTTTTAAAGCCAAAATTCAGTTCATAGCACATTTTAAACCTGCATTAACACTTGGAAAAATATAAAATATTAATTGTTAAACTTCCACAAGAATCACATGCCTTTCAGAACAGTACAGTGGAGATTGAAAGTTTGGGCACCCCAGGTAAAAAGTTGTATTAATGTGCATAAAGAAGCCATGTAAAGATGGAAAAAGACATTCTTATAATATGTCAAATAAAACAGTTAGATTTTATTTCTATTATTTACACTTTCAAAATAACAGAAAACATCATAATGGTGTCTGCAAAAGTTTGGTCACCCTGCAGAGTTAATACCTTGTACTGCCCCCTTTGGCAAGTATCACAGCTTCTAAACACTTTTTGTAGCCAGCTAAGAGTCTTTCAATTCTTGTTTGAGGTATCTTCGCCCATTTTTCCTTACAAAAGTCTACCAGTTCTTTGAGATTTCTGTCGCTTTTTACCTGGGGTGCCCAAACTTTCCATCCCCACTGTACAAGAGAAGCAGCTTTTTTACTACATATTCTGTTTTGCGGGAGAAAACATTCTGACTTAAAAAATTGCAGCCTTTGCGATTTGCTAATTAAAATTGCAATTTCGATTCATCTTTCAGCCCTAATCATCATCTTGGCTTCATGCTACTCTATTTTTTACCATTTCGCCCACCACCCTTAGGTATGTCTGTCCTGGATGCCCGATGGAAGGATCTCCAGGACCAGCAGGAGAAAGACGCCAGGCAGCTGTCCATAGCCATCGCCCGCTGCTACACCATGAAGAACCGCCACCAGGACGTCATGCCCTACGACGTCAACCGTGTGGTGCTACAGTCGGGCAAAGACGACTACATCAACGCCAGCTACGTGGAAGACCTGTCGCCGTACTGCCCACGCCTTATCGCCACGCAGGCCCCGCTCACTGGCACCGCGGCAGACTTCTGGTTAATGGTGTACGAGCAGAAAGTGTCACTCATAGTCATGCTGGTATCGGAGCAAGAACTGGAAAAGGTAGATACAAATCACCTCCTTGGTTTATTAGTTAATGTAAAGTCTAGTTAGTAGATGTTGGCTTGAGTAAGATTCTAGCTGACCTGGTTTGTAATGCTTTTTTCAAATATTTTCAAATGATTTTGGACACCTACATTTTCTTAAAAATTGTTTAGCATTTATTGAAACTAGTGTTAACTGATTTAGAAATTGAATAATCCATCCAGCCATCCATCTTCTTCCACTTATCCGGGGCCGGGTCATGGAGGCAGCAGTCTAAAAGGTACGCCCAGACTTCCCTCTCCCCAGACACTTCATCCAGCTCTTCCGGGGGAACCCTGAGGCGTTCCCAGGCCAGCCTAGAGACATGGTCCCCCCAGCGTGTCCTGGGTCTTCCCCGGGGCCTCCTCCTGGTGGGACATGCCTGAAACACCTCCTGAGGGAGGCGTCCAGGGGGCATCCGAAACAGATGCCCGAGCCACCTCAGCTGACTCCTCTCGATGTGGAGGAGCAGCGACTCTACTCCGAGCTCCTCCCGAGTGACCAAGCTCCTCACCCTATCTCCAAGGGAGCGCACAGCTACCCGTCGGAGAAAACTCATTTCAGCCGCTTGTATCCGAGATCTTGTCCTTTCAGTCATGACCCAAAGCTCATGACCATAGGTGAGGGTCGGAGCGTAGATTGACCGGTTATTCAAGAGCTTTGCCTTTCGGCTCAGCTCCTTCTTCACCACGACAGACCGGTACCACGACAGACCGATACAACGACCGCATCACTGCAGAGGCTCCATTGATCCGCCTGTCAATCTCACGCTCCATTCTTCCCTCACTCGTGAACAAGACCCCAAGATACTTGAACTCCTCCACTTGAGGCAGGGACTC
>JAVQKG010234507.1:0-10975 GCA_036025885.1 Hypseleotris bucephala
AATGTAAAAATAAGGAAAATACTGTAAATAAATAGATTTGTCAAAAAAGGATAGAACTGAAAGTATAACATATGAAATCTTGAAGCAGATGGACCACACTGGGGCCACCTTATAAGGTCTACCTAATGAAGTCATTTGTACTATTGTTCTAATATCTATCTTTTTTGCCTGTGTGTGTGTTTAGACTGTTCAGAGGAGAGTGAGTGGGAGAGCAGAGGAGGTGACGAGGAGCTAGGGAAGGAGACACATGGACTGAGGAGCAGAGGAGGTGATGAGGAGCTAGTGAAGGAGACACACAGACTGAGGAGCAGAGGAGGTGACAAGGAGCTAGGGAAGGAGGCGACACATGGACTGAGGAGCAGAGGAGGTGACGAGGAGCTAGGGAAGGAGACACACGGACTGAGGAGCAGAGGAGGAGACGAGGAGCTAGGGAAGGAGGAGACACACGGACTGAGGAGCAGAGGAGGAGACGAGGAGCTAGGGAAGGAGGCAACAAACAGACTGAGGAGCAGAGGAGGAGACGAGGAGCTATTGAAGGAGGCAACAAACAGACTGAGGAGAACCAAGCGCTTCGTTCGTCGACCCTCCATCCAAACTGAGACCAAATACATCGAGCTCATGGTGGTCAACGACAATGAAATGGTGAGACAACATTTACGTAAATAATAGATATACAATTGATCTAAAATACATAGTAATGGACACTGATTGCATTAGGTTCCAGGCTTTGGGATAAAAATATCTAGTGTATCTAATTTTCTGTTTCCTAATTAAATAAATACGTTAAATGTACTTAAAATATTTTGTATATATTGTTCTTTAAACCGACTATATATTTTTAATTGCTGTTTTCTAATCATATAATACTTGTATGTATTTATGTCAACCTTGCGACTAACTAGCCTTTGTCCAGGGTGCCTTAGACCCATAGATAATTAGCTACCCCTAATAGTAATAAATAACTTTACTCCTATGTACTGTGTTAGGAGGTTGCCAAATCGTTTCTTAATCAAATGATGATTGGTAAATTTGGCTATTGCACTCTTATCCATGAGGACCTGAAGCCAAATTAATATCTCTAACTTGTGTCTCTTTGCAGTTTGTAAAGTTGAAAAACAGCCAAACCAAGAATTTTGCCAAAGCAGTGGTCAACATGGCAGACGCAGTAAGTGCACTTTTTTTGGTTTGTTTATGACCAATTACTCAATAATACCCAACTATTATAGGCTACACATTGTTTCTTGTAGATCTTTAAGGAGCAGTTGAACACGCGGATTGTGCTGGTTGCCATGGAGACATGGAGCTCTAAAGACCAGGTGCCGGTGGTGGACGACCCTCTGGCCACTCTCCAAAACTTCATGAAGTACAGGAGGGACCACATCAGGGACCAGAGCGACGTCGTACACCTGCTATCGTGAGAGAAGTTTTTATATGCATAAGTTATGACTACATGATACCAGGGAATTGGTATCGCAATATCAGAAAACATTACAAACAATATCTGAAAATGACTAGCAATAATGTTTGTATATAATCTGACAAGTGAAATCATGAATCTCTATACATGATTGTGGCTTTAATAAGTGGTTTGAATCTGATTTAGTCCCAGTTTAGTCTTTATTTAGACTGTTATTTTTCATTGTCTAGACCCTGTTTAGATCTAGGTTAGTCCTAGTTTAAGACCTTACTCTTATCTAGTCCCTATGCTGAGACGTGGTTTAGACTTATGATGTTATTGCTTTTAATTGAGTGTGAATTTCTTATCTACAGAGGCCGGACGTTTCACAGTAGTAGAAGTGGGACGGCCTACACTGGAGGGATGTGTTCTCAGTCAAAAGGAGGAGGAGTCAATGAAGTCAGAAACTGATTTATTTTTGTGTTAAATATATTTATAAAAATATATAATCTTTTTATTTATTAAAAAACATTTTTGTATATTTTTATATAGGCCCGAAACAGTTGCACATACAGTTAAATGTCACTTGTGTTTCAGTTTGGGAGTGTAGGAGCCATGGCCATCACGCTGTGCCAAAGTCTGGGGCAGAACATTGGGATGAGGTGGAACAATTTGCGCAACTCTGCAGGTAAATTATATTATAAAATTTTGTATGTAAACACGGGAAAGATTGTTTAATTGTGATGCAGTGTTAATTTATGCTCTGCTTTTCATTGTTATTTTTACTGTAACAATACCAGTGTTCATAATAATAAAAAAGGAAAATAAATACAAGTTTGTAGTAAAACTGGTTTTATGTAGCAGTAGTCTTCTGTATAAAATTTTAAAAAATCATGATAAAATCGAAATCGTTATCTTGTCTTACTAAAAATTGTTTTCCCACATTGCCCACTCCAACATGTAAATGTTATTTAAGCTGTGCACAAGTAGGTTTGGGAAGAGCTAGTGTTTGAATTATATGCAAGAAACACATTTATGTAGCCTTTATGTGATGGCATGGTTTTACTGCGGATATCATAAACCAGCATATTGTAACAGGAGGAGGTGGTAAAAGGCAGGATTGATGGCTGGGCGTTTCGGTAGGGGTGATATGCCTGTCCCGTGGAGCTCTTCAGTAATTAGACTTATCCATTAGTCACATGTGTCCCGTATGAGGGGGGGGACAGGTGAACGGTCAGGGGGAGGGGTGTCACCAAACAATAGGGTCCAGTGAAAGATGCTGGGGAACTAAGATGACCATAATTCACAGTATAGACATCACCACAGCAGCCTTCAATACCTCTGTATGCGGAGCAGAGTCATAAAGACATGTTTATTGGTACTAAATCTCTGACTGTCAGACACACCACATTGAGCTGTAAAAACTGCTCACATCGACTTATTTACTGTACACTCGTTGGCCACTTTATTAAGTAGACCATGGGTGTGTGTGATATGGTGAAAAAATTAGATTGTGAAGTTATGACGATTAGCTAATCTGGAAAGACAGTTGAATTTGTAGTTAAAAGGTTTTGTGAATACACTGATTACGGTAATCTTTCGTGTCTGTGTAAGACAAAAAATGCTAAGTAAATTGCAATTGTGGTATACTTAAAATCATGGTCTTAGCTTTGTAAAGTTAATTGTATATGTCTTGATCATGTCTTGAACAAAATGGCCATTCAGTTTATTTATTTTTTGTAATATTTCTCTCTTTGTTCACAGGAGACTGCCGATGCCCTGATGCCTGGTTGGGATGCATCATGGAAGACACAGGGTTGGTTTATTTTTATTTGATTAAAGTTACTGTATACGACTGTGATTTAAAGCTTTTATTGACTAGACTTTACTATCCCACTTATCAACAACAAATTTATGGCTGCTGCTGACAAGGAGGTGGCTAATTCAGCATTGTATGTCTCAGAGAAATAGCACAGAAAACCAAAATGAAAATAGACACAAAAAAGATGCAAAATAAAAGACAGGGCTTGGCATCGACTTTTTTGGTCACTTATTTTTGTTGATTTTAATTATATAGCTATATAGTCTTATTAGTTGCAAGTTTACAGTATATAAAGAATAAAAGTGTTATTAGCAACATAGTTAGATTTAAATAGTTATAGTTTAGATAGTTTTACTTAAAAAAAAAACTGAAAATTGCACTGTGCGGCTGTTGGTGTCTCCCGTTTTTATTACTCTTCCTCAAAGCTAAGATTTTTTAATTTCATTTTGTCCAATTTACCAAACGTACCAGATGCATGTAGGCACTTTTACTTTGTCTGCGTTTGGATTGTCAGAATTACTGTCAGTCTTTTTTCCTCCCCTCTTCTATATACAGATGGTACAAAAGAACATCTCACTCCAGATGGCAACAAATGGACACTGTATTTGATATTCTTGTCTGATTTCAAATGTTTTTGTGTGTTTTGGATCCAGCTACAATCTGCCCCGTAAGTTCTCTCGCTGCAGCCTGGACGAGTACATCCAGTTCCTGCTCCAGGGGGGCGGGAGCTGCCTCTTCAACAAGCCCAACAAGGTGAGGGCCATGTGGGTACGTGGGTAGTGCTGTGAGGAGAGGACTGCCAAACACATGCAAGTCAGAAATGTGCTCTTACTAAAACTACTACAGGATGAATGTAATCTATAAATACAAAATAAAGATGTAAACAAATTTATTTATTTTTTAGCTCTTACTAAAATGGGGGGAAAAAGTAGGAATTTGATGTTGTTGGTAATCTATAAATAAGAAATAAATGATGTGAACATATGTATTTTCTTGTGTAGCTGTTGGACCCTCCTGAATGTGGGAATGGGTTTGTGGAGACAGGAGAGGAGTGTGACTGTGGATCTCAGGTGGTGAGTAATCTTTAAAGGAACACGCCACCATTTTTCCATATTCAACTATGTTCTTCTATCACTTTAGATGAGTGGATACATACCTGTCTGAACTTGATGCATGTGGTCAATTCTTGTGATGAGAGGTTTTAATGTGTTAGCAATTAGAAAAGAAAGTACTATACAGCGTATGCACAGTGATAGTTCTTTCTTTTCTCCGCTTAGAAAATCGCCATGTGTCATTTTATGTAAACAAACTTAGGTGGTGGGTAGTGTCATGTACCCGTATTTAACTAGGGAAAACGTGGAATCGCTTGGTCACTTCTAACTTGTTGTAGTTGACCTCATAGGAATACATGGAGAAGCTAATTGCTAAAACATTAAAACCTCTCGTCACAAGAATTCACCGCACGCATCAAGATCACACAAACATGTATCCACTCGTCTGTACTGTAAAAAAATACAAGGGACATCTTCTATCACTTCAGTCTATAGACACCCTAAATAATTAAGCCTTTTTAATAGTTTTAACCAAAGGCCTTGTTTTTTTTCAGTTTTGTTAAATGTATTATCCCTACTCCTACACTTCTCACTACACCTCTTTTTAATTAACTTTTCATTTCCTGGAGGTCTTTTTTAAATTTTTTTTGTTTGTTGCTACAGGAGTGTGCCCGTAACGGAGGATCATGTTGTAAAAAGTGTACTCTGACTCACGACGCTATGTGCAGCAATGGACTCTGCTGCAGCAGCTGTAAGGTGAGATTTCTATTGTGTTAAAGCTAATAGCAGGATGGGAGGGATGCATGATATTGGGTACAGGGGGTGATTGTAGTTTGCCCAAAAACTGGTGCTGTTTGCTGGTTGCTGGTTCGTATCCCACCCGAGCACATGTTGTCCCTGGGCAAGACACTTAACCCAGCTTGCTCATCTATGAATGCATTAGTGTGACTGTTTGATTGTGGTGGTCAGGAGAATATATGATTTATATTTATGATATATTACTGTGACTTACGTGACTGTGGTGGTCAGGAAGGACCGTAGGCGCAGAATGGCAGCCACGCTTCCACCACCAAGTGTGACATATATTATTAAAATATGTTGTTACTCTTCTAATGTGCTTTTTTTGTTACTTATTCAAATCTAACCGTCTACCTAAACCATTTACCTTTTCAGTATGAGCAGAGGGGAGTGGTGTGTCGTGATGCTGTGAATGACTGTGACATCCCTGAGACCTGCACCGGAGACTCCAGTCAGGTACTACTGTCTGAACCGCCTCGATATAGCTTCAAATATTGAATCATTTTGTTAAAACTTATCCTATGTGTTTTAAAGTGCCCCCATAATGTCCATAAACTTGACGGCTACATGTGTGACACTAGTCAGGTAAACCCCAGATTTTTGTCATTTTGCATTATTATTATTTTGCTAATTTGTTGATTGATTGTGTGAATATTTCTTTTACATATCAGGGTCGATGTTATGGAGGACGCTGTAGAACCCGTGATGGCCAGTGCAAAGGAATTTGGGGTTACAGTAAGCATTCTACTTCTGATGATATAGTTAATTTAGATATTTTAGACCAATTATGAGTTATCACTTTTTGAGTAGATTTGCATATTTCTCTAACTTTAACACTATATTTTTTTGTCAGATTCTGCAGACAGGTTTTGTTATGAGAAGCTGAACGCTGAAGGAACAGAGAAAGGAAACTGTGGGACTAACCCCGACAGTCAGGGCTGGCTCCAGTGCAACAAACCGTGAGTAAAAACACACTGTATTTACTTTCTTTGTAGTTATTTGAGATATTATACGATTAGCTTGACATTACTGTACCAACCTAAAAAAAGGACATGTATATTTAATTTAACTAAACCCTAACCTTAATCCATTGAATGTATATCTCGGCATTAACCATTATATAGGTACAATGTACATGTTATTCCAGTTAGTCACACTTTATTACATTGTACTTAATGAGGTAGATATAATGTAGTTAAGGGATAATATAAAATAAAGGGTGTTAATTCTTGCTCTCCACTATTTTATTTTTAGGGATGTTTTATGTGGCTTTTTATTCTGTGCCAACATCACCACAAACCCCAAATTTGGAGACTTGTCCGGCGAGTTGACCAGTTTCACCCTTTACCACCAGAACAAGTACCTGGACTGTCGGTGAGTTTACTATCCTCCTCCCATAGACATTAAAGCTGCAGTGCCTCATATTTCTGCTTTGTATTTGGGCAAAAATAATTACTCGGTTAATGTACAATATACCAGGAGTCATCAGAGAAAAAAATAGACTTTGAGAACGTCTGTGGGCTGTATTATAAGGGTTTTTGTTTAAGAGCGTAGGGTCAAAGTTGAAGAAGGTTTAAATCAGTCATCTGGACTTGGGTTTAGAGTTGACTGATTTAAACCTTCTTCAACTTTGATTTGACTACCTGGATTAATAAAATGAACCTTTACACAAAAGCGTAGTGTCACTTTTTTAACCAATCACACACTTCCACAGGACAGAAGCTTTCAGTTTGGTCAAAACAACAATACAATTTGTCAGGAATAATGTGAGGGAGCTGATGTTTTATTTCAAAATTCACAGCTTATAATTTAGTTCAAACAAATAAAAGCCAACTTCAGACCGCTGCTCTTTACTCCGATACTTACTGGTTTGTTAGATTTTTATTTTTGTATATTTTGTTGCACAGGATCTGGTTGTACAAATTTAAATTACACTTATATTAGTCCTTACCTTTCTCTCTTGTACATGTGTGTTCAGAGGAGGACATGTTCTTTTGGAGGATGGCTCAGACCTGGGGTATGTGGAGGATGGGACGCCCTGTGGACCCAACATGATGTGTCTGGAGCGACGCTGCCTCCCGGTGGTCGCCTTCAACCTCAGCAACTGTCCCGGCTCCAACTTTGGACGCATCTGTTCGGACCACGGGGTATGGGCAGTATTTTAATGTTGTTGGGGTGACCAGACGTAGACATGGGACAATTTTGATTTATTTTCATTTTTATTGTGATTAATAAAAGTAATCGCACGATAATTAATGAACAATGTGTACAAGTATAAAAATGTGTTAAAATGCTGGGATCATAACATTTACATTTACATTTTATTGTAGGCTTAAATAGCATTTTTTTTTCCAGTAGGCCATCTGAAAAAAAGTCTAAATGGCAATTATCACATTTATAAGAAATAGTCACAAAAAATGTATTATAAGTGTTTTTAGAACGATTACTGTAGACCCTAACCAGCAAACCCACTTTCTGTTAGATTGCACACTTGCACACTTCTCAGATTTTGGCACTGATAGTTGGATCTACTATTGAAACTCTGAACTGAAATTTTACGTATACTATTGCAGTTAATATATGGAAAGAGGAAGATGCTTAGAGATACCAGACAGGAGGATAGATTAAGGCTGATGATCCACTCTATAACATTCTTTATAACTTAGGCCAGGGCCCCCAAACTGATTGAAAGTTACAGCAGGGACCCCGAACTTTATTTTTGGTTGTAAAGATTTTAAATAAGTTACTGGGTGGCGAGAGGGTTGGGTTCTAAATACATGCATAGATACATACAAAACAATACACAAGGCTTAGGAAAATACATTTAAAAGTAATAATTTCTAAAAAACTTTAACACAATGAAGAAATAATTGATTTACCAGAATCAATTTGGCGAAACCCTACAGTACCTCTGAGGCCCCCCTAAGGGTCACGACCCCCACGTTGAAGACCCCTGCTTTTCTATCTTCTATATTTCAATAAATTCCTCATATATTTGTGTTTTTTTTAGACGTGCAGTAATGAGGTGAAGTGCATCTGTGACCGGGACTACACGGGGAAAGACTGCAGTGTTTATGACCCCATCCCGGAGCCCACGGTCCCCACGGGTCCCGAAAAGAAAGGTCCTTAAACGTATACACAATAATATTATTCACGCATTTCACTGTGTCTACCATCAACTCTGTAACTCTGTAACTCAAGCTAAGCTAATACTAGATTGGCTTATGGTGCTTTTCCACTAGCTCTACTCGACTAACTTGATTCTACTCATTTTTTGAATATTCCCACTAGGCAATTTCCACTTTTTTAGTATCTTCTCAGCCCTGGTTCCAAGCGAGCCGAGCTGATACTAAAATGTAACATCAACCGTATTTGGCCTCACTTTCTGCAGCATTTTTTTGTATCTGCTTTCAAGTGATAAAAAGTCAAAAAGCCATAAGAAAGTGCACAGTTGCCTCTCGCTCCTCCAGTGTTTGTTTATGTGGCGCTTATAGGATGTCACGGCACTGTGCAATGTCACCCTCAACAAGAAAGTGGTAATAAAAGTAATGGAAAACAAACCAAACCAAGTAAAACCGAGCTTAGTAGAGTAGCGCTAATGGAAAAGAGCCTATTAGTCTGTGGTCTTCAGTAGGGTCTCTAAATAAACAGTATGAAAAAAGTTTAATTTAACATAAGCCCCCAATTCGCTCAAGTCTCCATCTGGACATAGACTTAACCTGACCTGTGAAAGTGTGTTAAAAAGCGCGTCACAGATTTCCCACTGAGCAAGTCTGGAGTGATCAGTGTTGTTATAAAAATGCTTTAGAATACTTCTGTTGTTTCTATAATTCATGCTATGGCTTGTTAGTGTGTATACCTGTCTGTGTTTGTTTGTATTACTGTCAGGTCTGATTTCAACACTTCTTATAGTGCATTCAGACCGGACGCGACCAGCGCGAGTGGTGCGAATGATTTCTATGTAAAGTCTATGTGAAGGCACGTTGACGCGCATCTGGAGGACCCGCAGTGAGATAGAGGCGAACAGCGTGGCGTGATGTGGGGTGTTTATGCTGAGTGCGAATAGCGAGAGGCGAATATGAGGAAATGCATGGGAGAAGGCGAGGGGCGAACAGAGAGAAAGCTGAGGGGCGGGACGAGGTGACCAGGCAAAAACACCAGGGGCAAAATTTCGCTAGAGTTGGGAAAATTGAACTTTTGGGGTCTTTTCGCACCTTGTTAACCAATCAAGAACCAGCTTTTGACAGCAACGTGGTGACGACATGGTAACACAGGAGGAGACACGGGGGATAAAGGAGGAGATTTCAGAAGTTCTGACGTGTCCGGTCTGAACGCACCTTTGCAGTTTACACAATCACAGATTAAACAGCTTCTAAATCAGAAACTGGAGTAGGGCTGCAGCTAACGATTATTTTGCTAATCAATTAATCTGTCGACTATTTTTGTGATTAATCGATTTTTTTCATAACTTGAACCAGATTAAGGTAAAACTGTCTTCTGGTGGGGGACTTCTGGATAGAGCATATTTACAGAAAAAGAAGATTTTTTTGTCCTAAATGCAAAATTAATATGTATTTTTTGTAGTTTTGGCTTTATTACTGCTCTGTGTGGGCTGTTCTCTCACCAAATGTCATGTTTTAGAGTCTGTATACTCCAGTTAACGATTATTTGGTTACTAAATTAGTTGACGATTATTTAGTAATCAATGTGGACAGATAGAGCACTAACGAAACTTGGAGATCCCTTGTCCGGCTCATTAGTGTATGTTATTACCTATTGCCAGAATTTGCCTCCCTTCTGCTTTAGTCCTACACTTTTTTCCCCAGATCCTAACCTTGTCCACTCTGTCCTTGCTCTCTGCTGCAGCTCATCTCTCTGTCGCAGGTACCTCACCTCTGACCTCTGACCTGTCTCTCACGTGCTCCATGTTCAGTGCAGTTGATGCCGTGTTTTCAGTGGTGTTTTGTTTCCTCCTCTTCCTCTTCCCTCCTCTTCCTCCTTCCTTTGCGCAGGTCCGAGTGGCACCAATATCATAATAGGGTCCATCGCAGGTGCTATTCTGCTGGCAGCTATAGTCCTAGGGGGCACGGGCTGGGGATTTAAGTAAGAGATCTGGCATGCCTTTCCCTGTACTGTTTACCTGTCTGCTTCTGGATTGGCCCCTCCCACTTTCGCACCTGGTTTAGAGTAGATACCTGTCCCACACAGGGAGGGGACATGGTCTTGCTGATGCTTGAAACTGCTTATAACTCCATACAAAACATCACAAGTTTTTATTTAATCAAATTTCTATTATTATTATTATTATTAACCCTCTTGCATCTTGCCTTCACTCCCTCCATAGTAACCAATAGGACAAAATCCAGCTCGAGATTAAGCCTGATTTAGTTTGCTAGTGCCAACTCTTCTAAATGCGACTTTTACTTTAATATATTAACATGGCTTGCCTCTGGTGCTATTTTAGCCTGCATTTTCCCATTAAGTCCTTTGCTGAACTGTTTCTTCTGCATGCCCTGCTATAGTCAGTGGCTTATTCTCTGACCTAAAAGGACTCCTTTCATTTCCTCAGTATAAAATAAATAATAATAAAAAATAAAAAAAACTATTTAAGGCTTTGTATATTGTTGCTTGTCCTTTTGGGGCCAGAAGTAAGTGTCTGTGCATGTGTAGCATGAGCTGTTAGTTTGACTGTTTATAAAAAAGATTCTCAGATGAATGGCTTTGTATTGAATGAATGTAATGTACAATGCCACATGGTCACCCTTTATGGGTTTAAGACAGCTGCTGCATGTGTGAATACTAATTCAAATGCAATGCAAAATGTAAAACACATTTGTAAAGTTTAACTTGTTGATCAATAGTTGTACAAACATCACACAAAAATACAAGATTTTTTCAAGGTCACGA
>JAVQKG010234621.1:0-10876 GCA_036025885.1 Hypseleotris bucephala
TTTCGTTTTTGAGTTATCGCGGTCACACGGCCAATCTGCGGACGCGGACGCGGACGCGGACGGACATGAAACCATAATATCGCCGAACGCATTGCGTTCCGCCGATATAATTATATTGGGCTGTTTTGACTAATTCATCTTTACCTACTTGTTTTGGGGATTTGATTTGTACTCTATATTTAAACAAGGTTAAATGTGGTACAAGTTGAAACACTGCATTTCAACATCTGTCAAAACAAAAAAACACAATCTATTCTATAAAAACTAAAAAGGGGGCAGCACCTCTCCCATCTGTGCTGGGATTTCCCTCTCAGCTCAAAAACTGTCTGCATTCTTCTGTTCTTTGAGGAAGACTCTAATTTGGGTTTGCACTGATTAAGCTGTCCATCCTAGCAGCATCGGGACACCTCTCTCAGCGGGAAGTGTGTGAGTGGAATGTATGAGCTTATAGTGATCCACAAGCGAGCGCTACATGAAAGAGCGGCGGCGATATGATGACTAGGAATTACAGTCAAGAAGGGATCCTCTCCGCGTCCTGTCAACAATTAAGAGGCAGGTCGGCGTAAAACGAGCTTGACGTTTCAGTCGTCAGCTCAGGTGTGAGGGAGAGATGCAGCTAATTGAATTTAGCATCGAGTGTGTTTGAGTAATGGGACATGATGAATCAGTGTTTTTGATTCCTGTCAGCATTTTAAATTACGTCTGATTAAAGAAATGTTTCATGGAATACCCCTAAGTGTCCAGGAAAACAACCCGGCTGAGAAATCCTACTATCCATATTTTGTCTGCGTGAAAATACAATACAAGATTTGTAGACATCTGTAAGCAGTAACCAACACTAATCGCTTCCTACTCCAGAATGGATGCACAACAATCCACAACAATGGCCACTTTATTAGGCAGCCCTATTAAGCTATGCCTAATCAAATAGGCTAGCTAATCTTTAAATGTTAAGCTAATGGTTTAAATCAAATCAAATTAATCAAAACAGGAAATACATAAGAAGAAAGGGTAAACGTGGCATCAAGGTCCACTATCTCTGTCCACAAAACATGAAGCAGATGGGCTACAGCAGCAAAAAAATCACACTTTGTTATGATACAAGGTCTACCACTATAAAGTGGGCAGTGCGTATTACCCATTGGAGAAACAGCCTGTGTACCGACCACTGTCCCATGCTCTTATGTTCCAGAATACAGACTCTCACTCAAAGTCTACAGAAGACCATCTCTGAACTCAAAACATGAAGCAGGTGGGATACAGCAGTAAAATAAAGAATCATGCTTTGCTAGGTACACAGACTGCCTAATAAAGTGGCCAGTGAGTATTACCTATTGACGAAACACCACTGTCCCGAGGCCTTATGTTACAGACTTTCACTAAGATGACAAGAGCAGCTTTTGACCCCTGACCCCTAACTGCAGCCGGGCGTGTCATGTCCGGAGGGAGCCAGTGCCCAACAATGATCCCACTGCCCCAGGATTAGTGCTGTCACAACATACACAACGGCACATTATGTACCCCTCTGCTGATACTTAAGCTCAAACATTCAGTGCAGTTCAGTGACTATGGGCGAGAAGTGAGCACCTACAAAACAGCTGTGAGATCTCAGATGATGTGTAAAATTATGTGTTTCACTTAGTCAGGAGAAATTTAGGGTTTTCATTAACAATCCTCAATTTCAGCCGACACAATCATCAATCAAATATGAAGACAACATAAAAAAAGTGCCTTGAGAAAATAAAATAAAAATAGCACTGCCATCTGCAAATAATTACACACAATAATTACATTTCATCGCACAAAATCTTGAAAGACATTTGATTGAATACACCATTTATGTCAATCTTGCTATGATCATGAAGCAGCAATTTATACCCTTTTCAATACCAATGAACTTAATAATAAATATAAATATATTTTGATACAAACAAAACAACAATTTAGATTGCGTGTGACATAAAAACTATAGTTGAATCGATGTCCTCACTAGCACTGAAGATGTTCCAGTTAGTTCAAATGGAAAGCCGATATTTAAAAAGTAATAAGGCAATATAGTTATTTATAGTCACAAACATAACACCATAATATCAATCTAATAATGCTTTAGTTTGCTTCTCTGCTTTAGGTGGCCAATAGTCTGCATACAGGGTTGTTACACTCCTTCGCCCCATTCTCTGCAGTTCTTATCTGAGTCTACAGACCACATAAAGATGCCCTGACCTCTCCTCCCCAGACACCTCCACCAGCTGCACCAGGGGAAATGCCAAGACTTACCAGCCCCTCCGAGGGTCTGCCCTGGGGCGGTCTGTGCCATGACTTTGCCTGTCAGTAACACTTGGAAAAACTCCTCTGGGACAGAATGATGCCAGAGCAGAGATTACTGTTACTTCAGGTATTTGGAGTGATGCTGTGCAGCAGCTAAAAAGCACCAGCCACCAATGAGCAAGACCAGTGATTCATAAGCTTTTCAAGTAGCCTATCATCACAATAAATATTTGGCTTTCCAAGTGCTATTTTCCTGGATAAAAATTAGGCTAAATCAGGACTAATCAAGCTCTAAAACAAGGATTAAAATAGGAAAAATTACTAAATAAATATAGAAAAGCACTAGATATGATTTAAACCAGGACTACACTACTGTATGAAATTAAATATGTAATTAATAAACTAGGCAAAACAAAAACTAAAACAAAAAATAGCTGGCATTAAATAAAACGAACTCTTTAGTATCACTCAAAAGAGCCTGTATGTACTATAGTGGCACCCGACCCACTGTTTGGAAACCCCTGTGCTAGACCAAACAACATTCCTGTCTCCATGCATGTGTAAATGTTGCAGATATGGGTGAAGGGTCAGCTGAATGCCTCTACAGTAAATAAACTTAAGTGGATCAATAACACAGCCTTGAGGTGCTTCTCAAAATGACTCTGATGAGGAATACAAAGTGGATTCACTCAATGTGGAAACAGACCTGCGTCGACTAAAAGAGCACTGATTTGCACTTGACATGAGGTCACTCTTCCTACAAATATGCTATTTTTAACAACACAGGCTGGAAATGTTACTTAAGCTAATTGATATGGCTTTGACCACTGACATGTTCTTCACTGACATTAGGTGTGGTATGGATTGGACTTTTTTTCACAGACATTGATTGGTTTGTTTGCCAAATTAGTTTCATGAAATGTCAGGAATAATATATGTTTAATTTGACGTGTGTTTTGAAGGCTGCTGTACCAACGCAAGATAAGATCATTTTGTCTGCTAGCAACAAAACTGAGGCTACAGCATATGATTACTTACTGTGACTACAAACTAAAAAAGGGCTCTTTCTTCATCTTCTTTTGTGGAACTTGCTTTCTCTCTGCTTTTTAGGATTGGGTGCATGACTCTTGAACTCCCCCTTTCAGCTGCTAACCACGCCCACTTTAAAACAATGGAATGTACGGGCAATGTAGGTGCGGTCTCTTCACTTGTCTATATAAAAAGGTGAAACCAAGCATTCTCAGCACTTGACAGGGTCATTGTCTCAGCATACAACTACTACTACAACAATAACTAAAACTTGCATGAATAAAGCAACTATCCCAAATATGATTTCGACGAGAAAATATTATAACACGCCTAAAATCATAAAATCCCTGGTTATGGTTACTGTTAGTAGTGGATAGATCAATGGCTCTAATAAAAACTGTAATAAGTGGAGCTAGCTCTGAGAAATCTTGTCTTTCTGGTCATCACAGACTGAGCTATTTTTAACTATACATGCAAGAAATGTTAAACCAAAACACTGAAACCAACACAGCTTTGAGCAACCAATATGTTCTTCTGATGTACTCAAGGTGAACAGTAAGTATTAGACATTGACTTTGGCAGCTGTCAGGCAATAACACAGCCGGCGGTCAATGTGAGATATGTGATAAATAAGCACAGTAGATTGTATAGTATATGAACGTCTAATGGTGTGACCCTTTACTGGCTCTCTTTGCTGCCTGCCTGTGTGTGCTCTTTTACATTTTCCCAGCCGCTGGCAGTCGTCTCCAAGCAGCCGTCATGCGTTACTTTTTCCCATTAAATGCCAGCCACTGCGTCTGACTGCACCAAAAAAAAAAAAAAAAGAAAGCTAGTCTAGCCCAAACACAAGCAAAGCACATTTTTACTACTGCACTCGACACAGTAAACTACTAAATCTCTAATTAAGACTATCACTATCAGAAATGTCAAGATATGCACAAAATTATTCGATTATATCATGTCAGTGGTTGAATTTATAGTTTTTGTGAGCCACAGAACAGATGCTGGTGTCTGGGTAGTGGAGAGTAAGTGAGACCGAGGTGAACTGAGGCAACCATTTGTACAGCCAAACACGTGCACACTCACAAAAACGACAAATCTAACACACGGCACATGCACGTACACACACACACACTTTGGGCTACTACCTTTCTCTCTAAACAAACACACACAAAAATTGCCTTTGTGTGTGGGAAACAGTAAACACAGTGATGCATATGGGCTGTCTGGAACTTGCAGTAATATGGTGAGACCTCTTTTGAATGTGTAAATGATTTGATTTGAAGGCATTAAGTCACATTTGGTAGGTTTTGGTTTAAAACTAAAATGCAAAGGTAGAAAACAGCTGTATTAGCAAAGAACAGAAAAACAGACTATTTGAATGAGGGCTAGACACTTATCCTGATTTAACCCAGACAAAATCAGAGCTACAGACTGAACTAAACCACTTAATTATATACAGAGAGAGAGGGGAGTAAACTCATGCCAAAGCCTCCAAAAACCAAACAAAGAAATATGCTCCGAGCAAACGCAGGACAAAACGGTGAGGATTTAGGAGCATTTTGAAAAGGGATGTGGCGTCCCTGAGAGTGTGTGATTACACTGAGGGTGAATGCAGTACTGAGGCTCATTGTCAGTCCAGTCAGGCTGCGTTCAGGGTTACACCGGGTGACTGTAGGAGGAGCCAGACTATAGATCTGGTCCATCTGAGAGACCCGGAGGAACCTGTCTGTACCAACATTAAAGGATGAAATATACTAAGATTTATGAGATTAGGTAAGGACTAGACTGAGGTGAACCAAGGCTATGGGAGAGCATAGGAGGACTGCACAGAGACTGAAGTCATTATGATGAGACAGAATGTGTGGCAGGAATGAAACAAAGTGAAACTAAAACTGATAGAGAATGGATCATAATTCAATCAGGATCAACTGTGGCACCAGACCACTGTGGCACATGGATATTCACAACTAAATTAGAACTAGTGACCATTAACTAAGGCTATGATCAACAATGACCATGGCAGACTTGGACTAAACCTTGGACTTAACCAGCACTTGACCACTAGCCCCCGAAGGACTTTTAACCCATAAATGCTGAACAGTGATTTTGGCACTCACCTCCAGACCTGTCCCAACTGAAACACATGGAGCACAGTCTGCCAGACCCAGACGTACAGGCGGCAGCACGCGTCTTGTCGCTGGAGGGTGACCGTGGTTCTGCGGTTGCTGAGCCCCTCCACGGTGCCCAGTCCACCCCCGGTGTAGTCCTGCACGAACCACCTGAAGCTCAGGATCTGCACCAGCACCGAGGGCACCAGCACGAAGAACAGCGTGAGTCCAGACCACAGGAAGTCCCGCCGGTGATAGTAGTGCGCGGCCAGGCACAGATCCGAGCCCACGTCCCAGAAGAAGACAAGCAGCGCCAGGACTATCCAGAGGCAGTCGAGCCAGAGGCGCTGCTCGTGCGTGATATCCCCCCGTTTCACGCGCCCCTTCCCGCGCAGGTAGTGCAGGCACGCGCTCCGGCAGCCCCAGTAGCACGAGGACGTGTTGCAGCAGTGGCAGATGTGGAACGAGCTGCCGTCGCGAGGGTCGTCCAGGTCCTGCAGCTGCGCGAACCCGGTGACGACCCCGCGGCCGTCCGACTTCGCTGCCATCTTTCCCTCTGACGCTGCCACCCCCCCGTCCGGCTTCCGGCCCCTGTGACGACACTTCCCTGACACCTGTATGGCCCCCCAAATAATGTCGGAGCCATCGACGCAGCCAGCCTCTACCTGCGCAGCATCCCTCTCTGCGGCTCCTCTCTCTGAACACGGCGTCCCTCACAGTCCCTCCCTCTCCGCTGCACACACACACTCACGCACACATCCACTTTCTCGCGCAAAAGCTCCCTGCAACAGACCGCTCCATGATGTAATGCCACTGGGCTCTGGGCGTTTGGACCTTCCACTTTGACTTACCCACACAACTCAATCTCAATAAAAGAGGAAGGTGGGACTAAACACAAACCTGTCTCGCTCAAGAATCCCCTCCACCAATCAGAGCGCAGCCGTGTGAGTCTGGCACACCGTTTTAGGTCACCTTTGGGTTAAAGGGTTCTAAGACACAGAATGCTCAGGAAAAAAGGTTGCTATACAGTACATTGGTTCTCTTACACATACAAAACCAATGTAATCTCATTCCAGTGCTATATCTATCTTAAACTAAATCAGTACTAAATCTCGTCTGTGTTAATCTTATAGTTTATTATTACTGTGGAGTATTTTTTGCACAAGCAGTAATTGTCTGACTGAGGATCTTGATACAGAGATAAACTTTATCTCTGTGGGAAAAAAGTGTAAAGCCACTTGACTAATTGCAGTTCATTGTCAGAGAGAGAAATGTGTCAAAACTAAGTCTGCAAAATCTCAGTTCATCTAAGGTTAGACACAATAATGTAGTCCTGTTTTGGTCAAATGGTGTATTAAAAATGCTTTATAGGTAATACAGTGGTAAAGTGACAAATTCTTGGTGTTATGACTGGCTACAACAATTGAGCAAAATGTATTTTTAAAATATCAAAGCACATGAGGGGAGCTGTCCGGTGCTAAAGTGGTGCTGAACTCCATATGGTTGTCATAGACTGACTCTGTCTCACACACAATACCCAGACCCTGGATTATATTGCATTACCTGAAATAGCCTTGACAATCCCATCACTGTGACATTGCCAGGAGCAAAGTGTTGATTACAACACGGCTGGGGACCTCAAAAGGCCCCACTTGAATATAAAACTTTTTAGATTTATAAACGCTTAACTTCAATTTCATGCCAGAGACTTTTTATTGATTGTTGTACTAACTCACTCAATTTTGTCATTTTTATTTGTATACCCCAATATCATATCAAAGAGCTTTATACAATAATAAATGACACCCTCTGTCCTCTATACTTCAAGGTGAGGAAACCTTTTCAAAACAAAGAAAGTCTGATAATACAGCATCATGCAAGGGATTTTAAGAAAAAGGATTTTATCATTTTAAAGTTGTCAGAAAAAAAAATCAAGAAAAATGTGATTTGTATGATAACAAACGTTCTGGGGAAAAATAAATAAATAACTGTATGAAATTGAAGGGGAAAACGACTCATAAAATGTGTAATTATTACAACTAAAAAAAAGATCAAATCTGTAGTTAATATGACTTTACGGTGCCAGACCAGGCACAAGACAATATGGCCAATAAAATATGGGTGTCCTAAAAAACTGCACCTGAAATTTGTAATGGGTGTAAAAATTTCCATCTCACCAAAACCTTAAAAGCATGATTTTAAACTGTGATAGTCATCCATAGCTGTAAGTATACTTTGTACAAACACCAGGTGAAGGCTCAGCTGTAAATACAGCGTGACTCTATCCTTGAACACAGACCTTCAGAAGCAGAGGACCTTGGATTCTCCAGACAGCAGCTCTTTAAGCCTGCGTCGAGCGTTCAAGCACACAAAACAAATGAATGACTGCGGACAAGGCCAGAGCTTTTCTAATGTCATGATGCAAGGATGAAAATGCACCTGTTTATAATTCATGTGCAAAGTCTGGTTCAAGGGACGTCCATTTGCATATATTCATTGGCCACTTTATTAGGTACACACATATTAAACTGCATAGGAACATACATATTTAACAAACGTGTCAGCTTAATGCATTTAGTGGTGGATTTAGCTGTTTATGACTCAAGGTGAATGTGGGCAAAGGGTCCTCTGAAATTGGGCTTTTAAAAGTTCTTTTGATTTGTCTTTAGCTTTGTTATGCTATTTTACCAAATTAGGTGTAAAAAATTACCAACTATTTATTTTAGGCTTCATGTATGGAGCCCTGAAAGCTTGGGGCTCTAAGCATATGTCTACTTTTGACTAATGGTAGCGCTGCCTCTCCAAGACCATCAAGTTTAAACCAAGTTATCATAATGAAGAAGAAAGGCATGTTAGATGTAATGTTTTTTTGCTGCAGAAAACCTATGCTGGTCCCACTTTAAAGCACAATGTGTTTTACAGAGAAGTATACAAGTAGCCCAGAGAAGTCATTGACAATCTGTTTGCACATAGAAGTACAGATGCAACAGATTCAAAACTGAAAAGGAAACAAATTATGTGAGTCTAAAGTGACTGCTGGAACTTGGGAGGAAGCAAGAGATTGGTTAATGCCTTCCAATAAAGAAACTGTGGGATTGATCCCGGGTCTGGATGCCAACAATCTCTATACAAGCCTTCATGTTGACTAAAATGTCTTAAGTCAGTCAACCTATGTAACTGTGATGAAGGCAATTACTTAAAATGAGGATACAATGGCACACGGGCATGCTGAAAATAACTCAAATAACTCATCAGCTTCAAACAAACACCAACAACTGGGAACAGAAGGCCAGAGGAAAGCGGTGAGTCATGAATGAGACATTGTCTTTATGATAACATGAGTGACAGGAACGGCTGAGTAATGCTGTAGGTGTGAGGACAAACTGTCAGTCTGTTAAAAAGTGGCCGATGTCCCATTTGAAAACTTGTCAATAAGTGTCATCATCGCAGACCAGCGACATCCATCATCTGAGACACAAGTGGAAGTTAAGCTTCCCATAAATGTAATTGAATCCAGTTTCAACAGGAAACGTGTGTCAGTGTGCTGCCATTAATGTTTTTTCTCCTCAGCAGACACTGCTGTAAAACATCAATATATTTGTCTAAACACTATAAATAAAACATAAAGCAGTAAAGTCTGTCAAGGTGAGTTCTCCTTTGAAGGCAAAATTTCAATTAGTATCTCTTCATCAGTAAAAAAAAAAAAGCATTTTTCCTCTCAAAGGGAACACAGTTATTTGGTTTGTAAAGCACCAATGGTTTTCACATTCAATTAGGCTCTGCATCTATACAGCCCTCTCTGTGATGTGCTGGAAAAGCCCAGAGCGAACCATCTATTGTGAAGCTCAGACAGACTGCAACTGAGGCCGATTCTGTCCTGAACCACAATACATCACACAGACACGGACTGAAACAAACAAAAGCAATTTCTTCATCTTCTACCGGCTTCAGATGTGCTTGCCTCTGTTCAGAGATAGTTTGGATTGGCACCATATGGGCTGTGGTGGGAATACCGCTAATGATCTTTCTTGGAACAACCATTGTCAGTGGTACAACCTATTTAAAAACAGTGACATTATAACCATTCACCAGTACAGGCCAGGGTCACAGTGCCATGACCAGACTGGAATTTAATTGAAGAAGTCGGCTTTTCTCTGCCTTCCAGGCATTCTGTAATTTTATTTTTTTAGCATTGTAATTTTTAATTAAAGGACAGTACTTGTCCTTTAATTAGGGAATGCACTAAACTAAACCTTGTAGCTTCTAAAAGCTTTAAGAAAGTAAATGATTTGTTATCAAAATAATACCATTTAAATAAAAAATAAAATATTTGTGTCTAGAAATGACCATGTCATGGAAAAATGGTCCAGTGACGCCATCTGGTGGCCTAAATGTGAAATTCCGGTAAATTTATGTAGACTATAAAAATAGAACATTAATTGCTTAAAGTTGCCAAAAAAAAGCTAAATATTTTATAGAGTTAATATGATCTCACAAAATATTTAACATTTTAAAAAAGTGTATTTTGTGCTACTTTAAAGTGTTTTTTAAGCTACTTGTAAAATGTAAAAAGTTACCATTAAGAGGGTATTATCTGACAATTTTCCAAAATAGATTATCACAAATATTTGATTAGATTTAGTTGAAAGTTTTACTCTGCTACCACCGAAATTAAATTGTTGGTTGTTTCGACACGGTATGTTTTTGTAGACGCACCAACTCCGCCAGCTGTTTGATACACGGAAAGGTAATTTGAACAGATTTGTTAATAAAAAAATACTGAAGGAAATCTGTGCATTTGTGCTAAAACGTTTAGATTCAACGTATCGTTATTTTGACTGTGTTAAACGATCAATCTTTTCACAGCTGTTCCTCTTTTTCTTTCCTCGTCTGTAAGCTAACGCTAGCCTCCTTATTTCCTGAATTTGTCTTCGTCTAGCGAGCCTTTATTTCAACATTTGTCTGGTTGAGCTTGTTAGACAACACTTTAAATAGCTAAGTCATAATGAACCGGCTAGTCTTTGAGAATAAAAAAGATATATATTAAATGCTTAGTGAACTGTCACATTATGTTTTTGCATTAGGACATGGAGTTTGCAGAGCTGATCAAGACGCCCCGGGTGGATGGTGTGGTTCTCCACCGGCCCTTCCTGCCCACCGTGGAGGGGACCCTGTGTCTGACTGGACATCACCTGATTCTGTCATCCAGGCAGGACAACACGGAGGAGCTGTGGCTGCTCCATTCAAACATCGATGCAATAGAGAAAAGGTGACACAATGTCCCTAGCGTGCCAGCACAGCACACATTTTGTAATATGAGAATACTTTATGCATGTATTAAATTTAATTAATTACAAATGTTGATTCTGCAACTGTAAGAGGATGTGAAAGTAGTGGGAATACTTTAAAATAGTGTGTAGCCGGATGTTGAAAGATAGTCATGTTTGGTTGAATGTAAGGTGTGTTTT
>JAVQKG010234721.1:0-12913 GCA_036025885.1 Hypseleotris bucephala
AGTGATTTTGAAAATGTCTAAAGTGCAAAAATAGTTAAAGTCAAAATTATAAAAGTTTAAAAAATTACAGTTTAAAAACATTGGTCAGTCAATTTAAAGGTTGTCCAACTTCAATGTCCGTTGTGAACAATTACCATGATTTCTACTTGCAGTATTGGTAAAAGCTTGGTTGCACGTTCAAGAATCCAGGCCCTTTTCTTTGTCTAGGAGGGATCCACAAACTGGGCCTTAACGTGTGCATGGGCCTGGTGTGAGGTCTGAAAGTGAACTGGGGTTTTGGGAAGATGTGTCCCCTTCCTGATACAAACTTCTCGGGATGCCATTGTGCTGAATCAATTGCCTACGGGGGGAAAAAACCATCTTAATTAAACATCTTTGAAAGAAAAGTTGATTGTTTAACATGTCATAGTTCAATATGTGACAACCAAATCTGTATATCTGTATCAGTAAGCCTGGAGAAATACTTGCTGTACATTACATACATCTTCTTACAGTTATACATACAGTACAAGTTCTAGTCTAAGATGTTATGAGCCTGGTGTTATATAGCTCATACTGTATGTCAGTCTAAAATCTTCTAAAATCATGAGATAAAATGACAATACCTGAGTATCGAAGTGACGGTTTGAAATGGTGAGGGGGGAGTTTTGTGTACTCTCGTCATCAGAAGAGGAACTTGAATAGTAGTCTGATGTCACTCTCTCCAGGGCACTGGTCACCTTTTTTGCAACTTCTTTATCATCTTCATCATCACTGGACAAAGTTGCCACTGAGAAGCAAGGATTGTTCTCCCCATATCTAAAAAACAAACAGGTAAACATCAAACAAGAGATGAAAAAAAAATCAAATACATTTTTAAAAAGGTGCAATTGTTTGGTTATTGCTGAATACTTCAGTCGAGTAAACAAATAAAATCTTGAAATTATGATAGAAACAAGATAATAATTGTACAAGGATTAATAAACCATAAAAATGCCCTTAGAAGTAGTACACAACACAGACATGTTCACAGACAGAAAAAGACTCACCTGCAACAAACCTCCCCAGGATCCACCCATAATGTGAGTTCACGTGGCAGTCCTAGCTCTTTGTACTGAACCCCGCTTTCTTGGCATGCTCGAAGAAGCTCTGCATCGTGCTTGTGAAATTGGTTTATTCTGATGCACCTGTGGTAATGCAAATTTTGTCAGACCCGACAACAATGTAAATATAGGATTGTGTAGTGACTAAAACGGGATAGAAGAGTAGTACCTGTATCCCTGGCCTTTACTGGGATTGTCAGGGTACCAGTGCCCCTTAAACTTCTCTTGAAGTGCAACAGCAAGTCTCTCAACAAAAAGGTCAACCTTTTCTGGTTCTAATTTGTTGCTTCTTTTCACAAGCCTTTTCAGAAAAAATATGACTGCTGCAATTTCTTTCCTCATTTTTTAGATGTTGTATTTACATTGGACAGTCTCTGTAAAACAAAAAAAATGTGTTATTAGAGGGGGAAAGCCTATATCAACAACAACTTTAAAAGACAACTGTCAGTCTAGTCATTCTGATCTAATGATGCAGATACTATTAAGCAGTTACAAATTATATGCTTACATTGTGTCAAAGATCCTCCTAAATGGTTTGACAGTCTGTGGTTTGTAATTATAACTAGACGCAATTTTTAAAATAACTTGGGTGCAGTGTTTTGTTTTTATTATGCATGGATAACGGTCTCAGGGATTACAGTTGCTGAAGGCGGGCTGTGACGCACTAGTTCCGGTTAACCATGCTGTCAGACCAAAAACAAGCTAATGGGCTAACTTTAAGATTTGTACTACAAGGTTAGACTTTTAACTTTTCCTTCAGCAGAAATCAATATACCAAGCTAACTAACTTCCACCACGTTGCTAACACAACATCTACCCTCGGTCTCATGTTGCTAGTGATATAACGCTAGTTAACGATAGGATTCAATAACTATTTGCGTTAATAATGTAAGCTTGCGTATGCATGTTAACCAATTTCTATAAACAGTACTAAACTCATGCAACAGTATTAACTAAGCAGATGACTTACTTTTGTTTATCTCATCTGTTGTGTGGGTAAGAATTATAAATGAATGGACGCACTTGGCGAACTAGTGAGCGGAAGATCCGCATGTACCCGCCCACTGACGGTCGTGATTGGCTACAAACTGACCAGTGCAGCTCTTTGATTGGTCGACAGCCTGTTTGTCAGTGACTCATACTCGGTCATTCATGACTCACGCGACAAAAAAAAAGTGGAGTTTGTTGCTTTCGGTTGTGCCATCATGTGATGCTCTAGAATTTTTTAATAAATGATACGATTTGCTAAATATTTTCATATACCTAAATACGGTATATTTAAGGCCAACCTGGACATATGTTGTCCACAAGATGGCATTGTTTAACTAGGAGGACATATGGTTGTATTTGGCAAACTGCGATTGACAACTTAAATACAGTAATAGAAGGTTTTAAATGAACAGAAAACATCCAGTGTAAAACTTCATGAAAATATCGCCTTTATTAAAATAAAACAAAAACAAGTCAAATTCACACAGGTTGTGAAAGGTCCATCGGCACAGAATAAATACACTTTTACACACAGACATGCAGCCTTGGTCAAAATAAAAACTAAAAACACTTTGAGGATGTGCAAGTTTAAGAATAAAAAGGCAACACTAAATTGTTTTACTAAGTAAAGCCATGTACACAATACATACAGTATAAACAATTATGTAATTCATGTCCAGCACTCTTAAACAGTCATACAAAAAGACAAGTAACCTAAAACTGCCAAACATTCAAGCAATCTAAATACACAGGCATTTAAAAAAAATCTACATTAGATGGAGTCTAAATCTTGACCCAAAAGGGGTCATATACACAACTCTCTTACAAAGAGAGACAAAAAGAGATACACTGACAATGCTGAGTTTAAAATGTGAATATATATCATTGTATTTCCCCAGCTTATTACTTTTGTGTAGCTCTGAACTTGAGAAGATCTGTTTTTCTACTTAAGGCGTCTGAACACTGTCACCTTCTTGCATAGGGTTCCCAAATAATTTCCCAAATCAGAAAATGAAATGGTTGATACTTGCATCATTTGCACGTTCATTCAGAGGCACAGTAAAGCACACACCATGTTTGTATTGCTTTGACATCAACTTTGATTTCTTAATAAATTTAAGAAACGATAATGCTCAAAATGTTTTGCAGTTAGAAAACAATAAACCATGAGGAAACCACATTTTCCTAATCAATTTTACCATTTGAAAGAAAAAAAATAAATTTTAAATACTTTGGCTTAGCAGCTCAGCTTTTTTCTGTAACTCCTTTGCAATAAAGCAATAATGCTGTAACGGTTAACTATATACTTAATACAATGCATCAAATGCAGGTTTATTTTAAACTGAAATGACCCTTTAGAGTGTATTCCTAAGTATGCATCACTGACTGACACCATTTCTCTTTACATTATAACTAAGCAGCTTGTATATTCATCGTATGAGCATCAATATATTATGTTGTCTCTAACTCCACTCCATGCGTCCTTCTCATAATTTGCCCCATACTTAAGTAGCCTGCCTAGTAAAAAATGTTTTCACAACTTACTTTTCCCCAAAATGGAATATGACCAATTTGATGTCTCAATAAAATAAATAATTTTAGAGCAACTTTATCAGTAGCTGCCGAAAAGCTACCAAAACTTGTCAGGCTTTAAATATAAACAACACCTTCTTTGTTATCTGCACAGTACAGAGTACCATTCCACCTACTGTTACAAAATATGATAAAAAATAGGCAGTAACTTGGAATCAATTTGGAAAAAATGTCTTTAAAACTCTTTGTTTTGAGGGAGAATAAAATAAAATAAAAAGTTAATAAAATCTGTTGTGACCCTGTACATTCTATTGCTGTTGTAATTGATAATAGTTGGTCAAGGTTAGGTAAAATTCAGGTCACTTTCTATACCAACAGCACACAATTTGAATCACTGCAACCACGAAATGGCCACATCACATCATCAACACAGTCCTTAATGTTTCAAAGCAGCTCAGTGTCAGTGTTGTGCCTTATGTTTGACCACTACTACAGCCACCTTTCTTGTGGGGTGTGTCAGCTTCTTTTTTTTTTTTCACCACAGTCATCTTGTTTCTGCCACTCACTCACCGGGGCTGCCTCCACTGCTGGCCTTTATCCCAGCCCTGCTAATGTGCAACCAGGGCAGCTTGGCACAGTTCTTAAAGAGCTGTTCAATAGCAATATGGCGCACATGCAACTCTGACGCCAGAGAGTCTTTTTCCTGGACAGCCTCAGTCAGCTCCTCAAAGACCTCTGTGGGAAGAGAAAACGGTGGAAAACTTAGCAATCTGCAAAACACTGGCGGAAGGTAACAAGATGACAAAAATAATAATGTGTGGTAATGCTTGTGTGGTAGATGAACACCACACACAACCCAATTTACAACCCACAGGCTGATGGGCCACAAGTGTCCATTATATAATAGAGCCTGGGGAAATTGAACGTGGAAAGGGCAGGTTTTAGCAGACCTGAAAATACTTACTTTGAATTTGTATTAAGAGCTGGCCATTCAGCTGATGAAGCTCATCCATACTCATCTTAGACACTAAAAAATAACAACTAGTTAGAGAATAGAAATTAGAAACACAAAAACTTATTACAATTATTGCAGGCAGTATGTGCGGCAAATAGCAAATGTTAGCTGTGTAATTACTGAATGACTCTGACAGTCTGATATTTATTAGTTATTTCACTCAAGGTCTTGAAGGAAATACAACTGAACCCAGTGGCAGACTGAATATGCAATGAAAAATTCAAGGTTGATGGTGTTTACAATTACATGTTAAAGTAATTGTTAAAGCGTGGGTACTTAGCACGTTTGTCATTTCTAATACACAATTCAAAAAATATGGCGTCTCTGAAAGCTTTTGGTAGTCACAAGCAGCTTTGTTAGTGATGTGAGAAAGCCAAGGACATATTTTGAGGTTAGAAGAAAATTAACTTTTCCCTGGAGAGAGCCCAGGAAAAAAGGAGTATGAAGGACAGACTGAGCAAGAATGTATGCAGTCTTGCATCACTGTTTTGTCTGAATTCTCTAACAAATAATTGCAGAGGTTAAAGAAATCTCTAGACAGTGAAGATGAAAGATAAGGCAAACTAAAAAGGAGATTAAAGCAAAGGCAGTGTGACATTGTTTCAGTGCTTTAAGTTTGAAAGAACAGACATATAATGTAAAGATAAGTACATTCATCTCTGCTGTGGCTGTGGTGTTGTGTCAGTGCTCCTCCTCCACACAGTGGTTTCTGATGAAGACCTTTTCTGCCATTGTTAGACCAAACATCACTCTCTGACTCCTGTAATAGCTCCAGCCCCTCTGCTGTGTCCAGTATGCCCATGGTGTAATCAGGCAGCCCTGTACTTCTCCTGGTGTCCCAGTGGGGGGCGTAGCGAGGCACCTGTGCATCTGTTTGGGGCAGCAGCTTGCGGTCGCCCTGTTGGCTGTAACAAAACAGTTTGGCCCCTCTTCTGTTTGGGATGCTCTGGTCTTTGTTCTGGGCATACTGGATGATGCGGTTCAGTTTCTGGCTGAGGGCCAGTTTCACGCCCTCGTAGGCACTTCGGGACACCTTGGAACGTGACAGCTTCTGGTTGGCAATGAGGTGACATTTCTCAAAGCAGTCTCTGTGGCCACGCAAGGATTTTGAGTGCAAAAGGGTAGCAGAAGAGATACCTGCAATCAAAGTAAAAAAGGCAATAAAAATCAACAGAGGGTTTAATACATGGACAAACACATCTTTTAGTGTAGTGTCTGAAAGCAGTACTGACCTATTGAACTAAAAAGTAAAAGCTTAAACTAAAACTGTCAGACTGGCCTTGTGTGATTGCCCTATGAAAGCTGCTTAGCCCACAGTGGATGAACTAAGAGAGCATTGAAATAGTAGTGAGAACAGATTTACTCCATCACACTGCAAACATAGTAAACCTCTCAGCCAAAGTGAACATAAGAGGTGTCACTATAAAGCCCTTTGGTACACACATGAGGTGTATAAAGCACGTTCTCAATACAACGGTCTGCATGCCTTAACTGAAAGATATACATGTTTCAACTAGCGCAGGGAGCATTACACACTCGTGTTATTAAAAGGTAGGTTTTACTTGCTCAGCGGAATTTCTTACAAGGAAACAAAATCTATTTTTTACAGTGATAAAGAAAATCGAAAGCATACATGATGGGGAGGTGAAGAATGGAGAAAATTGTTTTAATGTGAGGCAAGTTTATATGAAATCCACTTTCATTTTAAGACCAGCCCACGCTCATACTGGTCTCTGAGCATTAATGACTTAAGTACATTACACAAGGAGGATATACAGTATTTAGCTTCTCTTTCTAGAAGATGTGTTCTGTAGGGCTGCAAAGTTAATCGATACTGTAATATTAGCACTAATAGTAGAGCCTTAAATCCAACTCTGTTGTGACCCAATGTAAATGCATTAATACATTACATACATTTACATACATACATAAAAAGTCATAGTTTAGTCTTTTTACTTGACCAGACTATGGGCCATTTGGATCAAATTTATGTGACGCAAGGATTGTTTGGAAAAATAGTAACACTGTGCAGCCCTAATTAGGTGCTTCATACAGGACACCACACAGTCTGTCAGTCTTCATCTTGAATACTCAGATTTTTTACTAGTAGTTGCGGGAGCTCTCTACATTTCAAATGTGTTATCTGTGGTCTATAGACAAGCACAAAACACACATACTAACTACAACCTGTTGAACAAAAAAGCATTAGACTTAAACCAGAGCAATGCACTACCAGCCAAAGACCTCACTCCAGCTAAGCAGCTTAGCACTACTGTCTTTCATGGGTACACTACACACACATATGCACAGACACACACAGACTATTCATTAGAGGTGAATCAGTGTTGTTCTGTCGTGACAGTAGGAGACATGAAACAGATTAACAATGAAGAGCAAGAGGCCCCTTTCAGCCCTGAATGTAGACATTGGAATTGACCAACAAAGAAGACAGGCAGCTTCTCAATATACACAAACAACTAAAAAAAGTTATAGGGTCCTAAATACACAAGTACAATTAATACACTTTATGAGGAAGGAGGATAAACTTTTTTAGTGGCAAAGAAAATGCAACAGCTTTCAAAATCCAAAGCAATCTACAAATTGCCCCTACTAAAATGTGAAATGGAAGTTGTCTGTGAGCCAGTATGTGTCCCTAAATGTCAGCACTGCAACTAAATGGGTTGACTAATTGGCTAGGGCTGCACAAAATCGCAATTTTAATCGATGCAATGATAGTCATCAAAGGCTGCAATTTTTAGGCAATGTAATATCCGCTGCACAAAAAAAAGTCTTACATTGTAGTTTCAACCTCTATTAACATCTCTAAAACGCATGTGGTTCCTTTGGAAGTTTAACAGTTAATATTTTGTGTTCTTTCAAGTGTTAATGCTACCAGAGATGTGCTTGTGAACTGAATCTTGGTTTTAAAAACAATTAAGAGATGCACCGTTCCCGATCTGGGCTTTGTGGAGCGACCGATACCCGATATTCACCAATACTAATGCTAACTTTGTATTATCCAAAATAATAACTCTAAACATTAATATAAGACCAGATAACCCTCAAAATGTCTTACCTTTGTATTTTAAGAGTGACAATGTAATATACTTCAATTTGCCACATTATTTGTTCGCTCATTCTTAGGATAAAGTACAATAAATGATATCGGTTCCAGTATCGGCCACATTTAACAATCCACCGATCCAGCTTTTGGGCCTGTATCGGCACCGATTTTCCATCTAGAATCGGTATCGGTGCATCCCTAAAAACAATATCACAATTTGATTTTTAAATTCTAATGCCCTATTCCACTAGACCTAACCGTTCTAAACCGATTCAAACGCGATCTGGGGTTGGACCGCTAATGACTGCAGTTCCAAAATACCTAACCGGTTTGGAGCGCTTTGAGGAGGAGTTACGCACACCAGACTGCTCATTGATTGGACAACAGACAATCCACATTTTAGAGAAAATGGCACAAAATAAAAAATTATACATGTTTTCTTTTCAGCGCATTCTGTTCTTGTGGTACATAAGATGTTTTTATTGAGGAAGAGTACAAAATGTTGCAGTGAAGTTTTCGAAGTAAAGCTAGCATACTAGCACCAGCCGTTTCCTGTTATGGTGCTGACATGCTCTTACTGCGTGAATCAAAACATGTCATTTATAATTCAGATTATATTAAACACACGCCAAGATTCGATATTATAAAGCAAGTGTTTAGAGTGTGGTACATTGGCACTGGGCTGAGAATTTAGTTCTCCGAAAGCTACGACTGGACAGGAAGTAGTTAGCCATTTACCGCTAGATTCTTGTAGCTTGAGCTACAACCTCACTGATCAATATTTACTCTCGTCTTTTGAATAATTATTTGTAATGACTTGGTATTATACAATTACGCATCAGGCATGCTTTATATGTAATTTTATTAACTCGTATTTTTTGTAGCATGTGCGTGACGTCAGTGTTTACATAGCAGACGCTGGTCTGGGGGTCCCAGGACAATGGATACACACTCTTCTTTGGAGAGAACGGTTCTCCTGTTCTTATGTAATAGAAAAGGGCCAATACAGACCTACTCTCGCATGACTCAACTCTTACTAACTGCAAAAATGAAGGAACTGAAATAAAAACTTTGTATAGAAACTCTTTTGATTCTACAATTGTATAAAACACATTCTCAATGGACAGAAAGCAAGTACTGTTTTATGTTATCATTTCTTTAAAAGTCCTTATGCCTGCTCAATTTCTAAAACTGACAGGGCAAGGACATTCAATCTGGGTTGAGAGAAGCTTATGGCCCGCAGCTAATGGCCGGGACAAGTGGAACAGAGGTCACTGGTAGTAAAGGTGTCAAAGAACTACATGGCAAAGCACAGTGTATTGTATCAACTGCCATACAAGGCAATGGAGGGTTAGAGGGAGGCAGTCAACAACATCTGAGCGTATAGCACCTGTTTACTGCTACACAGACAAAACACAGCTGCAAAAAGCCACAACAAGCCCCTGTTATACCGACAACAACAACCATGACAGAGGGACATACCGTTTCACTGCAAGGTATTTTGGCAATTTAAGTGACAAAGGGGAACATTGTAGGATTATAATATGTGCAAGGCATTTCACTGTTCATATGATACCCTAAAAACAGCAGAATTTGTTGAATCTAGTTTTAGACAATGCAAAAGATTATTTGTGTTGTAAAATGTTCTCGTGGGGAACATTGAGACGGCCTTAAACCATATGAACATTGCTCAGTGGGTCATAAAGTAGTTCTACTAAATATCTTATAAGTGAGGCATAAAACTAAATTCTACATCATAGTCTGTATCATGCGGTAATTAAGTCTTTGGGCACCCCGGGGTGAGGATTTAAACACAATGAAGAGACTGTTTATACAGTATGAGGTTGCTACAATGGCCCCTGTAGAGAACTGGACAGAATCAGCAACAACTGCATCGTCCCAAGCTCCATCTGTGGCTGCTGTTTTTTATCCTGGAGAAGGAGCCCAGCTGTAACATCATCCAGGCATCAGCAGAACTCTCCCTGCATTATGTAAGCACATTAGAAGTTGTGCTATGCTTCAGCAGGACGTGGTGAAGAGCACCATTAGGAGAACAGCTCTATGTTAGTATATCAATATTAGATATATTACATGGTAATATACATTGCAGAGTACTGCAGTGTTCAACATAAACAATGACATTATCTCCTGACAGAGTAAAAACATGATCAGTATAAACATTGTCATTTAAATAAAGGTTAAATAAACTACTCTGAAGCACCCAAAGGCTACGCTGTTTCCTCAGGAAATAACCACTCAGATCTAGCACAAAACCTACACTTCCTACATATTAAGAGCATTTCTAGCTCAGCTCAAAACCTTTGACACAGGCCCCCACAGTCCTCTCACACCACAACCTTAGGCCTGTAAATAAACCCTTCTACTTTTCATCATCAACACTGGACTTTGTTTCATAGTTTAACACATACTGGACTGTGGACATTTTGACTTTTTCTGCTGCTGTCTGTACAGTACTATAGATTGGGCAACAAGTCTGAACATATCCTTTTTGATAAACCTCATAATCCGAATTGGATAACTTTAACTTAATATATTTTCAGTTAATTAAAGTGTAATCTACAAAATTTTAATGATGTTTAAACAATTTGCAGAGGGGTTAAAGAGTCTGTACAGCAACATTCCTATTTACAGGTGTGTGCTTTTGGCAGAAGCGAAGGAACAAGTTAAATAATATGAAATGAAGCTAATAATACTTAACAACTTCTACTTCCTTTTCCAAGAGCATGGTATGGTTCAGACAGTGGACCATATGCTCAGACTACATAATGATTCAGATCTATCCTCATAATGAATGGGTGGCACAAAATGAATGACTGGTGTGGATATTCAACAAGCATGAGCAGTCCGCTGGCATGCCGCTGAGCTCTGTTTGGACTCATCTAATAAACAGAATGTGCTGAGACTGCAAACCTTGAGCTAATGGAGATAATGTAACTTTTTTTTTTTCTCAAACCAGTCTCTGAATTTGTCATCAGGGCATTTTTACCTAGTAAACTGCTGCTCATTGGATCCCCAATGATTCTCTCTAAATCCCAGCCTTGTTTGTATGTCCAAAATCCAAGCAATTTCTTAAGTACACAGAACAGTCCAGTCCACCAACACCTACTACTCAATGTTCAAAATCACATAAATTATCACTGACCTTCATCTTAATGCTCGGTTTAAACTTGGTATGTCCCGAACATACTGTACATGTGACTATGACTGTAACTACAAATGAAAATTTGCTATACGCTCACTTCGGCACATTTACACATATTTTGGTACTGGTGTTCATTAACGTGCATTGTCCATTTTTAAATTAATAAAATAAAAATAGCACTGGCTAGATGTTAAAAATTTGCCATTTGAGCTCACAGGCAGGTAAACAAGTCTATCTACTGTAATAAGGTGACCATTCAGTCATATTCTGAAATTACAAAATGTGATGTGAAAATGAGAGCAAGCAGCAGCTGAAGAACCTCTTTACTGCATTTCCAAAAGCACAGCAATTAATCACCATTCTATGTGCCTGGCTGATGCACAGCATCAGAAGAATTCTATAAATCTTTCATGCATATGTATTTCCTGCTGCTGCCAGCTGAATGATATACCACTATGGGAGCTCTTAGGCTGCTATGTGATGCTGTTTTTTAAGTGGTACACAATTATTCTGTGCATAGATAAACAGATGCTTTATTCCTGGCAGAAAAGCCTTTTGTGGATCGATGAGATGAGCGCTGAAAGACAAGCACCTCCCTTCTGATTATGCCATTCTTTTTCACATAGGCTGCTCATTAATTAAGAGATGACAAACTTCAAACACATGCTCTCCAGTTGTAGGAACACATCATGCTTGAGACAGTCCAATTCAAACGAAGGCTACACACACCAGATGCATTATGTCTGACACTTTGTTTACACACTTATGTTGTTTTTGTGAAAAATGTTTTAGGCAACTTTGAAGACAGCTGTTGAGCAGTGTATTTCATTTTCAAAATACCAAGTGAGAAATCAGAAGAAACACCTAAGCCCTATCATGTAACCACACTTTGCCTTAAAAAAACATATTGAATACTTTATTAGAAGATCATTTCACTGGTGTTTGTAGGATGCTCAAATTTTTTGGTCACTATATATTATACTTAGGTGGTAGACTAACGTTTGAATCAGGTTTCTGGCCCTAACATAGGCGAAGATCCAGATACTGATCTTAATCTACACCAACAATTCATTCTTTTTTGCCAACTTTGCATTTCATAGAACACCAATTTAAACACTCAAATTTATGCATTGATTTGACTGAATTTTGTAATATTTAAATACCTAAAACATTTACACAATAAAATACGCTAAGCAGAATGCCAAACAACAAGCTAATTTTGGATTTGTTACTGGCCATCTCTCACAACTGCATGCAATTGGGTCTTTACAAATAGAAGACACAATTAGAATGTTATTTTTAAATGAGCATAAGGTGCCAGAGAGATTGTGAGTGCTTCAGTTAGTACAGTATTCAGTATGTGGTTGCCAAATAGAGCTTCCAGTGCTAAACTTCTTTGAACTACCAGCTACCATCAAGCACACCCCCTTCACACAACTGCTAGCTTTTAGTCTCAAGGGCTTTATTGTTCCCCGTTTTCTCTTAGCACTGAAGAGCAAACAATTTCAATAATACCTCAAAACCTTAGTATCTGAAAGGTTTTCAGGCATTTCAGAACCACTTTGTTGTGCCTACAGTAGTAGTAGTAATTCTTGCAGAGTTGCCACCTGCTGTAACTTTAGTAACCCTTGCTCACAGAGAAGGAAGACAGGGATGCTAGTTAGACAGAAATATCAACATAGTAAGTAATAGTAATGTATTGTAACATCGTCAAAAGCAAAAAAAGAAATACATAAAAAAGAAATACTGGTAAAATCAATATGTTTCTTACCTTCAATACTGAGTTCAAAGCAGATATGGCAAAAAGATAAGGTCCCAGTTTCAGTCTCTAGCTTGCAGACACTACAAATATTGTCATCGTTCAAGTCAATATTCACAAACTGCTCCTCTTCATCCATTGTGCTTCTGTTCAGAGAAGAAGAAAAGTGGAGTACATGGATTAATACCAACGCCTGTAGCTTTTTTCACACTAATTAGGTCATGCTATCACTAAACATATTAATAATGCAGATTTTGGCAGGGTTGGGTTGGGTGTAAATAAAGTCTTGAAAGAGGTGGAGAAAAGG
>JAVQKG010234811.1:0-10411 GCA_036025885.1 Hypseleotris bucephala
TTATGTTGCATGTTTTAGGTTGATGGGGGAAACCGGAGTGCCCGGAGAAAACCCACCCAGACACGGGGAGAAACATGCAAACTCCACACAGAAAGGCCCTGGTGCCCGGTCCGGGGACTCGAACCCAGGATCTTATTGCTGTGAGGCGACAATGCTAACCACTGCACCACCGTGCCGCCAATTTTTAGTCCTCTTGTGTGCGTTGGTGTGTGTGATATCTATCTGCTTGTTCTACAGAAAAAGAGATTAGAGAGATCATCTATGCTGAGCTGAACACAAAAAACCTGCCGGGAATGTAGACGAGTCAACCTGCATGCTCGTCAATGCCTCCGCCACATAAGCTAGATTTCAATAGTCCACCATCATCCTTCAGATAGCAGCAGAACATCTCTTTAAGGCCCACCAGAGGATTTTCTCTCCACTGAAGGACCCGCAGGTAGCTCGCAGCTCTCCTACCCCATCTGCGGCTTTAATAATCAAAAGACATCTTCACAAGCTCCTATTCCTGTCTGGCTCGGGCACTAAGCCCAACTGTATTGCGGCGCAGTAGGCGGCCTGCAGTAGGGAAAGGACAAGAAGAGATTGTCATCAAGTCCCTATACTGCAGACTAAAAGGTTCATCCCAAAGACAGTGGTGGTTTATTAATTTACATGGGTATGGAGATGTCTTTGTCTTTGGAGAAAATGTTAAAGTAAATATGTTTTTCTCTTCTTTCTGTCCAGGGTCACCACAGAAAATCATCTGAGTTCTAACCAGCTGTTATTTGCTTACTGATCTGACTCAGGGTGGATGTTTGTGCTACTGTTTCCATTTCACCAGGCAGTGGCGTAGAGGCTAGGTTTTCCGGTTCGAGTTCCAGTTCGAGTCCTCATATTGCTTGTGAATGAATGTGATTGTTTGATTGGTTTGGTGGTGGTTGGATGGGCTGTAGGTGCGCAATGGCAGCCACCCTTCCGTCACCACAGAATAAATGGTATGAATAAATAATGGACTAAAAAAATATGTGTTTTAGTAAGCCCTGTAACATTGAATTCCAACTTTCAAATTTGTGGACAACTTTATCCCATCCTATGCCACAGATTATACAGTGCAATAAAATTTAGCATAGTCGGTAGAGTATGCGGCCTATATTCAGAGCCTGCAGTGCTCGTCCTGGAGTCATGAGTTCAAATCTGGCTCACATCGTTTGCCGAATGTTCCCGCTCTTCTGCATGATTTCCTGTCAGCCTACTGTTCACCCAATAAAGCAAAAATATATAAATGGTGTCTGAATCAAATCTGAACACAAATTTAGTACACTACTTGATCTATCTGTGTGCAAAACAAACCACCGCCCCAAACCATTTGCTCAGGTATTAGCGCCTCCCTCGCCTGTTACTAACAGCCTTCCAAGCACCTCCAAGGCCCCTATGGAGTGGTAATCCTACTACTGAAGCGGCTTTGCATATCCGGTTTATTAGAATTCAGCCTTCACACCTTGCTGCATCCTTCCTAATTGCTAGCTATATGTGAGTTTATCTCTTTCAGGGTGTTACATACAGCCCGCTCGCTACAAACACCAACTGACAGCGGTATCAAAAACCCGCAGATCTGCAGAATATCAATGGGGATGATGCAAGAGTCGTGGCGCGCTTTTGTACCTACACCTTTCTTGTTCTCTCCTACCCCCCTAATGGGAAAGCAACAGTAGATGGATCAAAAAAGAACTTGCTGAAAGAAAGCCACTTCTTCCCAAGAAGCACAAAACCGAGTTATATGCCTCTACCTAACTGTGCTGTGTAGCTACCTGTACTCTTTCTAAACAGCAGGAACCAATCTGGCAGCTCAACCGACATGAAATGCATGAGACCACACTACTATAGGAGCTTTACTGAAAGATTGAACAAAATCTCTGTGCCTTCTTTTTCAAATCTATAAAATACAATCTCATAAGGAGTACAAAGGCCTCAATGTTTTGTCACGTTTTGCTATAAAGGCTTCCAGCATGTGAGATTTTACACATCAATCTTCCCACTCCTGTCATTTTATTATAGACAGACAATGAGCCCATCATACCAAGCCAATGGATTTTGTGATGAACATATGTGCTGAACCAAGCATCAAACTGAAGAGTAAAGATGGGAAGTGATCAGTGTGTGTATATGAATGTTGATGTGTGGTCAATGGATGATATTTAATCAATACAGACCATCCAATGCACACTAAGTCATAAAGCTCTCAAAATAGCAAAGAATCAAAAAGAGGCCAACTTAAATCCAGACAATGATGTACATTAAAGCTGCACTACCTGATTATTTTTTCTTGTAATATAGTTGTTTGGTTATTAGTACAGCATAACAGAAGTCGTCTGAGAAAAATGAGACTTTGAGGTCACCTGTGGGCTGTATTATAGGGGTTTTTGTTTTAGAGCCAGTGAAGGATGTTTAACCAATCACACGATTTCATAGGACAGGAGCACTCTGATTGGTCATCCTTTATCTATCCAGAACTAGAATGTATCAGGAATAAAGAGAAAGAGCTATTGTTTTATTTCACAATTTATTTCACAGTTTATTCATAGTATTTACGTTTTTTAAAGTCAACTCCAGATCTCTGCTATGTTATTCTCATACTTCCTGACTTGGGTAAATACTTCCTGGTTTGTGTGAGACTGTGATAGAGTGTCATAAAGGAGAGGAATTAGGAAAGAGAGTATCATTCAAACTCTGAATTTCTTTAGACACAACACTTTTACAGTCACAAAATCAGGTTATGCAGCTTTAAATAGAAGTCAATTGTTTTGTTTTTGTTGAGCTGTTGTGGCTAGACTTTGTGGCTGCTGGGAAATCTATCTCGCAATAGGATAGACTGCATGTGTGTTTCTGGACCCACTCATAATACTAATCAGTTATTTGTTTTTCACCAATAAATAAATAAACAACAAACCGTAATAATTACAGAAAAAAAATTCTAAGCAACATAGTATCTTCAAAATTAGTTGTAGTTGTGAATATGTGATTTCATTGGAACCACAAGCTGTCACATACAGCAGCAAACTTGTGACACACCTGTTCATCTTTCCACCCCGATGCACCTTATTTAAAATAGTCATTTAAATTAATAGAAATATCAATGTCCTTTGCCTTAATTTAGATCCACGCACCTTTGCAACAACCATTTTGTTCAGTTTTGGTTTCCTGCCAACTGGTGAAACTATGAGGGATAAATATAGCATATTAGACTTGTTTAGATTCCTTATAATTGGAAGTACTTCAACACTCCAACATGTTTGCCAGGAAATGTTAACAGGCGTATGTGCCACCAATTATTCATTATTCACCCAATATTTCTAATGAGACACAGTCGGTTATGTGGCAGATGCTGACTTGAACGTAACACATCTGTTCCTTTAGTTATTTTCAGGTAGATTTACACAGAAAAAAAACTACTTATATGTGCCTATTACACCTATATGTTTAAGCTGTAAGGGTGCTCTAGAGATGTTTTTCGCAGAATATTGTATTTCATAACATTTACAGTAAGTAAGTTAGAAAGTATTTTAACTGTGACAAAGCAGGCCCAAAGTAGCATTTAAAATATCTTAATTGATTGCAACCACTGGTCTGACCTACATTACAATGACATGAGTTATTTTCTTGTATTATCAGAACCAGGGCAGAACACATACACATGACACAACCTTTATGTTTATGTGATTTGTGTTTACATGTTTGTAAATTGTATAAGTGAACAAATCATGCTGGGCCTCTTTAATGATAGAAACCCACATGTCGTTCTCTTTATTGGCCAGGGCACATTCAAGCTGAGAGCGTCCAAGGAGATGAGGTAATCTAGGCTTTGTCACACTAACAATGACACATCCCAATTTGGGCATTTTAGATTGGAGCTGCATGTGGGTCATCTGTGTCTGAGATTGAGATGTTTTCTATCTCAGGACCACATGAGCAGCTCTTTTCTGTGTCATCTTTGACATGGGCCAATTTGGACATGTCTTGCACAACACTGTTTACAGTGCTCCATTTAGCACCATCTGACACAATCTGTCACATAAGCAACCTAGTCCTCCAAAACTAAAGTATTGTGAGAGGAACATCTGATCTGTTACATAGTTGTGGTCTTTTTGAGATTATCTAGGTTTGCTATGGTATTGCCATGAATATGTTTCAGAATCAATGCTGAATGGTTATCTCTGTGTTACCCACTAATGATAAACAGACAAAGATGATTAATATTAACAAGTGTGATTAGGAATTAGACAGTGAATATAAGCCATGTTCTGCTTTAAATGGGGCAGGTGTGAAATCTGTTTCAAACACAATATACAGATATAAAATAATGTTTAGATTTGGAAAACTTTAAAGACATATTTCCATTTTTCCAATATTTTTTTCAAGAAGGTTGCCTTGAGGAACAATACCATTCATACCACTACCACCGTAACTGTTGACACGGTCCCCAAAGCATCTAAACACATTTCTAAGCCTGTCTCTATGCTCCTGTCTTCTCCTTTTCCAAACTGCCCAGTTATGACAATTATCTATTTATACATTACCTAAGTGTCCTCCCCCTAAGACCCTCTTTTACCAAATACTGGATTCTCCCTTTAAGATAGGGGTCAATGTTAAAGCCATTTAGGATGCTTGAACGCACTCTGACCTCTTTAAAACTACTCCTTAGCTAATATTCAAGGCCGTAATGTAGTTGCCGTTAGCACAAATGACCTAATCCTTTGTTTTGTTTTGAACTAGTCTTTATCTCTTTGGGCATACAAGAGTTACAGCACAACACCTACTGCTATGACTCAGATGCCTGTGTCTCGCTAAAATGTTTCAGCACGCTGGGCCGACAATGAGTTCTCTATGAGCAGTACACAATGTCCCACAACGTCTGCATTCACACCCCAGCCCGGCACTGGATGTAGGTGGTGCTCGTGTCTATTGTGGTGGTGGTGGTGGAGGCCGGCCTGCTGCTGCTAACACTGTTTATTAATATGTGTATATTGTAAATAGTCCCATACTTTTCACACCAGCTCACACATTTACTGTAACAGACTTGGCAAACACATGGCGACGAGTTACCACGCTTCATATGTGTTTTGTTTTGCCTGGTTTTATTTTTGACAGACAGATCATAAACATGCATTACACATCTTTTGTTTAATCGATTTTTTAGGCTAATGTTTGCTGAGTACTGTTTTGTGAAAGGCGAATTGTCATTAGTCCTATCTTATATTATTTTACAATATAGCAAACTTCTGAAATAACTAGATTTAATTTGTGGCTAGCAAGACATTCACTTTTACAAGCCACACATATGATTTTAAACATAGTGTATATTAACTAGTTTAGGCCTGGTTTTGCCATGCTTAAAAATGTCAGTACTTTCAAACTTGACATAACTGTAGCAAGCAAGCAAATCATACTGGACTGTGGCTGGCAAAAATACCCAGTATTTTTGAAGAATTCCTTTGAATTTGGCCAGTTATCAAATATGTTTTAAATCTGCAACCTGCTATCACATGGAGGTATAAAACACAGATCTGGACTAATTTTGTTCAAGGGTAAGTGCTTGAGCCATTGCGAGATATGTCAAAATGGTAAAGACTGCTAAAACTCTTTGTCCACACACTTTATTTGAAATAAACCCCATTGATTAGCCTTCATTTAGATCAATTCCCCTTACAACATCCATTTAGTTAAGTTATGGTCAGCTCGTATGCATTACATATCACTCTATATTGTAAATAGTCCCATACTTCTTCTCACGCCTGTACACCAGCTCACACATTCTAATAGACTTGGCAAAACAAATGGCCCGGGCCCATAGCAGTAAAACATTGCCATGAATAACCACTCTACATATGTGGTTCATTTTGACTGGTTACATTTTTGACAGACAGCTCATACATGCATTTTATACTGTTTGTTAATATAAGCTATTAGAAACCCACACTGTGTTTACAACTGTACCCAGGCAATGATTTGTCGATTTGTGTCACTCCACAGTTTATCTACCAATGCAACTTTAATGGGGGCACTATACCCTGTTTATCCTGCCAGAGTGCCTTGAGGCAAACATTTCCTATACCACCCCCCCACCCCCCACCCCAAGCCCTGCAACGATTGACACCATTTAACCGAGTCCAGATACTGTCCACTATTGGTTTGTACTGTAAAGGCCTGGCTTAGATACTATGTCCAGTAAAACTCCACCCACAATCCCTATCCAAAAGACATTAGTGCATTAAGTCAACAAATTAGGATTACTGCTCCAACTGCTGAGCGTTTTCAGTTGAGTGCATGTGGTAAAAGATCAATGTGTATGTGTTTTCTATGACGTGGTAAATATTCTGGCCTAATTCTGATGTTTACAAAGTATTAGACAGAAAAGAACAGATTACATACATTCAAAACCTATGGACTAAATCTATCGCCATTTTGTCGTCATATTGTCAAGCCCCAGGACTTGTTCCATGATGCAAAGACCTGTATTTAAATGAATGATTAAATAGTTAGTCTGAAAGTCCATTTAAAAGACTGCTTAAGAATGCTGTATTTGCTTCTAGTATTGTTCTTACATCAGATAGACTTTGCCAAAGCTTTAGTGTAACCATATAAAAGCTTTTTTATACAGGAGGCAAGTTGGGGGAAGCAAATGGTGCATTCAGCTACCTAGGACTACAAGCACTGTGGTGAGGTAGAATGCTTAAAATGGAATGTGAAAGAAATTTTCAAACTACATTTTGCTGACAATTAAATTTCAAATAGATTCCAGTGATTTAGTGTTATTTTTGCTAAACATTTTGGTCAGTTTATACAGTTTTAAAGTAAATTATATTTTTAGATTCCAACACTGATTACTATGGATTACTATGAGCTTAGCATGAGGTAAACTGCAAGGCATAGTTGTGACTCAGATGTGACTAAGCTGCCATGTTATTAGACCATAACTTTTGCTTAATCACTTCACTAACCACCAAATAGATTACATCAACCATTAAATAAGTCATATAGCTAGTCATGATGGCATATGACTGTGGAGGGGCAGAAGAGAATTTGTACATTTAGAACATTTTCACCCTACTGTCAGTGATAACCTTGATAAAAAATAAAAGCTTGTATATACATAAGTGCTATTTCGCTAAACCATATTAAATTGTTTGTGTCTTTTCAAGATAAGGTCAAGTCCACATTATGTACCACTCCTTTGTTATGTGTAAGTGGTCACTGTCCAATGCATTTTAAAGTCTGCAATTTCCCATAACTGTAAACTCTACCTGCCAGCCAGTTCTTTCACACTACCTTTTATATTACAATAAAAGAAGTCAATGCTTTCTTTAAGGGCAAACCATCTCTATATGGAACTCACCGGCCACGCAAGTCTTATCTTTACTGTGACAAGGCTCCTCGATCAAACTTTATTGACAGCGTAACCTGCAGAGAAACGCAAACTGAAGAATTATAAAGCAATCACATCCAACCTGGCTGAACTCAAACCTTAAAGGCAAACTATATAACTTTTTTAAACCTCAACCGCTTCAAACTCAATGTCTAAAAATTATTTGGTGTGGGGTGAATGAAGCTCCCTCGAGCAGGAGAAAAAACAAAAACCCCAGAAGTCACAGTCTAGGTAACAGGCCTTGTTAGAAACACAAATCATGTATGTGTGTTTTCTTCTTTTTAGGTTAGGTAGTCAACAATGTAGCCAAAGAACAAAAGAAAATGGCAAAGTTGCATTTTTCTCCTTTAAGTTTCAATGCAAAGAAATGAGACACACTATACAACCATAACCGGAAAAAGTTATGCATTTTTATAACTGCACTTTTCACACATCCATTAAAAGCGTGTCCTGCCTTCATTTCCACTGGCAGCATGCATAAAATCCCGCATAGTCTTCCTCTAATTTGCCTTAAGGGAACCCCAGCACATGTAACCTGTTCAAAAGTGTGTTTATATTGATTCAATGCTGCTTTTATTTCCGCCGCTACCTGTATAATATTCCATATCATTCCCGTAATATTCCCGCCGGGACCGGAGCCTTATCAGCCCAGCAGTGATCATTTCTCACTTTATATTTATCTGCTGCCTATTACTGGAGGATTCATGGCTCTTTGATGCGCACTTTGTAAGCCTATGGAGTATCACTATGGGCATGAGAAGCATAAAAGGACTTACAATGACCTTTCTTTTGAGTGAGAAGACGTACCGTAAAGAAAGTGTCATTAGTGGAACAATTGGTTGAATAGAATTTCTATCTCTACATTGGCCTTATCTTGCAATGTCAAAGATATGCTGCCCAGAACTATATTTGAACAGGGGAGCATCTAGTTCAGGGCTAAATGCCCATCTATTGAATTAGCACAAAAATAGCTTAAAGTAGGCTACTTCTTTGACCATATGTGAGTTTCCTTATAGCCCTTCCCCTGGCCTGAACTGATTACATACACCTTATTTTACATCATTTAACCCCACACTGCAAAATATCAACTACAACTAATATGTTCCTTTACTCTTGTGTCTTGAATAAATATGGCCCTATGTGGCAAAGCTAGACAATTCTTTTAAAAGTTTGATGCACATATCTGAACTTGTATAACTTCAAAATCAAAATCAATAAGTGCTCAGCTCTTTAGCAAATATATAAATTGTTATTTTTTCATTCAGTACAAAATCGATTACAAAATGGAAAAGAAACAACCTTGAATTGAAATTGTGAACATTGCTGCAATGTACAAGTTTACTGTACTGTACATTGGATGTTTTTAATTGTACATTTACCAGCAAACACAGCAAAATCAGGACACTTCGTTCAGGTAGGTTTTCTAAATAGTAGTGATGTGGATAGCATGTAATCCTGTGGTCCATGTTTTATTTGGGGTCTTGGATACAGGACAGAACTAGTAGAATTAGTGGTTTACTTGTACTTGGATATTTATATTACTATATTCAATCATTTCCAGTTCTTTTCCCACCCTTGACTGTATGTGACTGTGTGTGATATGCTCTTAGCTTAAGTACTGCATGCAAAGTCTGCTTATGATAATGACAAGTACAATGTCACACACACAAGTCTCCAGCTTAATCTGCTATCACTAACAACTATATTATACAGCAACTGTTCTGCCACCAATCTTAAATGTGTGTGCTTTAATTTTTTATCTCCAGCATACAGCCTTTCCCTCTAGACTGCTCACTCTTCAAGTTTCTGTTCAACATCAAAAAACTTCTACACCAACAACTTTGCGTCAATTGGATTACTCGGAATACTTTGACAGAAAAATCCAGTTTGGCTCCAGTGCCGTAAGTTGAAAACCGAATCAGTTCATGTCAAACCTTGTAAGAGTTTTATAGCTTTCAACAGTTTAATGATGTTTGTGGGGGGAAAAAAACAATCAGCGGGGCCAGCAGGGTCAATACACTTCACCACAACTAAGACTGGGACTAAAGGCAAAGCGTAATCCAGTCAAGGGAAATCAACAACATGTTCAAGAGTTTGCAGAAATTAAATAGAAACTTCCAAACAATGTTGTAGTAAAAAAAAATAGCAGGTCAAATTAGCTTTGTACTGAATGTTATTGTGATCTATACAGGTGAATTTGAAAGCAGTGCAAGTCAAGATGAGTTGACTTGTGTTTACAATATATGTCACATCTTCTTTAAATACTATTTTAATCCATGGTATGTCTCAAGCAGAAAAAAACTAAAACAAAAGAAATCTAAAAAAAAAAAGTTCTTTAGATTAGAGCACTTCAGAAGTGCTTTCAATACAATGTTAATAATACTATGTTTTTAGACATGCTACAATTTCTTTGGTACTTCTTCAGTATATTTAGGTTTCTCTGTTTCTTGCCAAGCATAAGTCTTTTTTAATAACTGTCATGCTAAATGTTATATACAGTTAGACTGTAATGGTTATTGAAGTGAATAAATCATTCCATGTCCAATTTTCAGTTCCTTTAGTTAACATCGCTGATCAGGGACATTAACCCTGGCCAACACCACCACTGGATTTAAGTTTTGGCAAGTGACAGTTTTATTCTTACTAGCCACTTTGGCCAGTTAAAAGTTTTTACCATGTTAATGTACACCCCTGTTTTGTATTGCTTAGTTTAAATTAAAATAAACTAAATGTAATAAAAACTTTAAAAATACGAATATAACCACATGCAAAAAAGGTTCATTTTTGGCTGGTAAAAACGCAAAGTGGCTGGTAAATTTTAAAAAGGACAAGCCACAGTGGCCAATGAACAACAAACTTAATATCAAGCCCTGTCACTAAGGGACTAAAATCCACTTATTATATCGGCGGAACGCAATGCGTTCGGCGATATTATGGTTTCATGTCCGTCCGCGTCCGCAGATTGGCCGTGTGACCGCGATAACTCAAAAACTAAATGCCGGATCACTTTGA
>JAVQKG010234814.1:0-11020 GCA_036025885.1 Hypseleotris bucephala
CAGTGTGTTTTAGGTTGTAATCTTGAAGTGTGGACAAAACTTTTATTGTTGTGTCTAACAAGTTTTATGCTCGGTGTAATTTTACTCTTTTGACTGGTTAAGGCCTAAATTAAGCACAGCATTTCATCATAATATGCCTTCTGTACTGGTAGATAATTGGGTTTCACTTCTGTCATTGATGGCTGGTTCATGGAGCTGTACATGTATTTAACAAAACAATAAATTCTTACTGAACTCTTTTGACAAAACAGAGTCTTCAACATCTTCTTTTCACTGTGTAAAAGCATTTGCAATTAACACAGGTTTGCTTCTTAATGTCTTTTTTGCATATACCTCTCCAACCCAATGTCTTGCCAACATTCAATCATCACTTGATGCAGTGCTTCCAGCTCATATAAAGGCATACAATGTCGTTGAATGGCTGAATAATTACAAATGTTTATTCCATATGGAGGGCAGGCCTGATTATGTAGCAGATTTCTGCCTCATTTGGTCATAACACTGGCAGATTTCTCGAGTCTAATGTACAGCACAGAAGAGAGACACAGATTTGGACGAGCTGCAGAAGAACAAGCCACACACGGAGGAGCTCCAGAGACAGGAGCATAACTGACATGGTCTGGTAAACTGAACAGGAAGGTGCAAAAGTGTACACTCCAACATCTGTTTGTTTGGACTTAAGCATTTGTGGTTAGTAGCATTAGCCAAGTCACAACAGCAGGATTCTACTGGATTTCAGTATGGTATACACTGATATATATATATCTCTAAAGAGTTGTTTCCATTTTTCAGTTTTTCTGTTGACAACCTCAAGACCAACCCAGAACCACTCCACTTCTATTCATAAAAATAAATAAACAACTTTCAACTGCATAAATAATGATTTTGTTTTTTAGATCTTAAAACAATTCCAATAATAGTCTCCACTACTGTATATTTAAAATTTTGCGACCTCCTTGCCAGGATTCATTCACTTTTTAACTCCCCTTCTCCAAGTAACTGGAAATATTCCTTATATAGTAGCCAAAGCAATTGTGTGATCAAATGGTTTTCATCAAATCCATGAAAAAAAGTGGTTGCATATTTTCCTTTTTCAACACTTTTTTATGACATCGCTGGAAAATGCTACTTTAAATTGATCAGTTCAACCAGAATTAAGATATATTACACATAATTCTTAGAATGCATACTAAAATTACCTGCTTACCTGTCCTTAAAAACTCCCAACTATTAGAGTGGACAAATGCCAATGCTCCAATACCTTCTGCTAAATCTTAGGAAAACAAAAGAGCATGCAGGCCTCCTTTACATGGTCATCTGAACACACAGCTGTGTTTACAGGGGCTGTCCCAGTACAATCACAGTGACCTCTGGCCTCTTCAAAGACCCCCTCTACATTCTACAACACTGACACGCACGGACCACAACACTCTCCTCAGCTGACACTGGCCCACATCCAGCTCTTAGGCACAAACTTGGCAGGTTTCTGTAGTTCAAAATATGAGAAAATGTGTTTAAAGCATGCACATGTATGGTCCTTGGGGAAGTTCAAAGGGGAAAATTTCAATGTGTAATTTAATAACAGTAAAAATGTTTTCACTTGTATAAACAAAGAAAATAGTGTCTCGCATTGTGTTATACAGTATATCAAACTGATAGACATTCAAACATATTACAATATTTAGGCTATATTTAAGGGAAAACATCTCATATTTTGTTTATTGTATTCTCAGGGGCATGCTTTTAATTTAGAATAAAATCTCAACCTAAATATAAAAGCCTGTCTTTTCTAGTCGAAAAGGACCAGCAACTGCATATTTCTCGTTGGCCTTTTCTACTTAAAGAACAAAGCTGTAAGATGTCTCATCAAGAAACATTCAACCTGTTAATGTGGAATTCATTGATAAATGAAGTCTTCCGTGAAACAGGTAATTATGTATTTATGAATACATTGTTTTTTTCTTCACAAATGCCAAATATTGACAGAAAGTGCATGCAAGTTTTATTTTCCACAGCTGTCTCTTTTGGAAGTAAAACATGAAAGACACTACATTAGAGCAAATAGTTTTGGAGGTTGCAGGTGATTTATGTCCAACCTTTCATCAGATTGGCTTCATGTTCATGTTCCAATGCTCTATACACAGCTCTGAATATTCTCAAAACATCTTCAGTTCTCACAAGAACTCTAGAGCATTAAATTGCTCATGTGGATAAAACAACACTTCCAGAGCCATTTAATTTAACTGTTTTAGACAAAACTACCTAATACCTAGCTTATTTATAGTTGAAAGCTATAGGCATTTAGGTCAAAAGCAGTATAGACTATGCAATATGGCACAATTGTATTGCCATAACAGATGCGTTCAAGTTTTACATTCAAATTAACCTCTCCTAAATTCTCAAAGGCATTTATTAGATTATATTGTGATTTACTGGCACAGCAAAATAGCCCAAATTCAATATATGCATCAAGGAACTTCAATTTGAAGTGTTCTTTTCATCTTGAATTCAATTTGAATAAAATCCCAGAATTCTAAAAGTCCTAACAATTCAATTTGTAAAGTAGAAAAAAACCCATTGTGATTTACGTTTACATTGGCCTCAGGTGACTTTTACCCTCAGTGCTTGGTATGAAATCTCCAGGGAGAGACATGAGCACATATATTTATGATCTTTAACCTTCTCATGTGCTAGACTTAGATTACCGACTGTTTATCTTATGTTATCCGAACTGACTTGAAAGATTTGTTCCTTGCTTTCCAACATAAAAGCAAAGTCTTGCGTATATTCATTCAATCTTCTTTTCTGCTTCCAGTCTTGGCAATTATAGGCTTGGCAATTATCAGCTTTTGACAGCATACCCCTGGACAATGGCTAGTTAGTTGCAGGGCTGACACAAGGACATATGGACCATTCACTCTCGCATTGGTTCACTATGGGCAATTTACAGGCATAAGTTCTATTACATTTTTTAAAGGATTGAAGGAAACCACAGTACCTGGATAAAACCCGTGGTAGCACAGGGAGGACATGCAGACTCCACTTCAAGATTGTTAGTCCTATAGGATCAAACCCATGCCATTCTAAAAACAATTAACTATCCCCTTGTTGTGTAATGCTGTTCCTAATCAGTCCAGTTGCGTGTCCCGGGTAAATCATGGAGGAAAAACAGTCTCCTGGTGTGTTTGGCTCACAAATAATGGGTTGCTATTTTTAGAGAAGTTTGGTCATTTTTTCTCATGGATGAGAAGCAGAAAATAGCTGAGGCTGAGTCAGAAAGAGGCTGGCTCAGATTTTGTGCTGATCCAACAATATGGCACTTCCTCACTACTGTCACTACAACACTGAAGAGAGATCAAGGGCATGAGAAAGTTTAAGAGGGATTGAGGACTTGAAGATAGGAGATGCAGGAGTTGGAGAGATGGGGAAAACCAAATATGCCACCAACAAATGCTCTTGAAGGTTTACTTCATATAATCTCTTATTGTACCAACAAATACATTATCACAATCTTTGTGTTCCTACAGCTACAGAGTAAATAAATAACAAGTATAAAGTGAAAAATCATATCTTTTTACTTTATTACCCCATGGGGAAATTTGTCCTTTGCGTTTGATCAGTCATTTCAGTGCAGAAGCAGTGCCTGGAGACCCATCCCCACATCTTGAGCCAGCATCTTGGTTAGGACCTGGCCAATTGTGCATGTTGTAGATTGATGAGGGAACCAGAGTACTTCATATGGGACGAACTATGCATTCTGCCACTCTATACTGTGGATTTTACACATGGGACTTTTTAACATAAAAAAGTCATGTTTTCTGGGCCCCTTTTGCGCCTATGTGTGTTGTTGGAAAATGGGACCATTTTACTATGGTCTGTAAAGCTATATTAATCAGATTAAAAACAAATAAACTGTTCTTGAATTTTGGAGTACAAAAATTTGAGGGAAAAACGCACCATTAAATTTTCCCTAAGCTGCAGCCGGTTTATGTCTGAGACTGAGCAAGTGTCAGATACTTTGTCAGTTTACTTCAATCAATTGTTGGCTCAAAAACATTTAGGAAAAGACTTTGGCCAAGACATGAAGCATAGTAATAGTTCCAGGAAGTCTTAAAATATATCGGAGGTATTAGCCTTCCAGTAAAGTACACGTCTAATGAACTAAACAAATCTATTTTCCAGCGTGTCATGAAATATTAGCATGTGAGTGACAGGTAGGACAAGTAGCAAAACCTTAAGAAAAGCTGCTTTGAGAATGACATTAAAAGGTGCTTGTTGAACTTAGTCTATACTGCAATACGTACCATTTCTCATACACTCATTTAAGTGGACAACATTGACTTTATTTTAGCCCATGCAAATTGTTTATTGAGGGAAATCTCAAAATCTTTTTTGAACACCAACTTAACCAACACCACAGCTTATTGATGTGTTTTTAAAAGACTTATGGACAATATGCAGAGTTTTTAAAAATATCCAAAGCGCCAGTTCTGTGGGCGAAAATGCATAAGAATATTAAGTCTCAAGATGATAGAGGAGCTTTACTCATCCAAATAATTCTTGTCTTACTATATAGCATACTATACCATCACTGAATTCACAAATGTTTGAAACTGATAGGAAACAACAGTAGAAGACCACACCAGGGTTTGTCAAGCAAAAAAGTCGCCAGTCAGTGTATGTTTTATTCACAGTGTATTATGTGAATCTATTTTCCATTCTCTCACATGTTCTAAGTTGAGGTAAAGGTAAAATTGCATGGTCAGTAGACAGGTAGACCACTAACTATTCACTGTTCATTATGTATTGCCTTGAGCTACAGAATTACAACGCATGCTAACACATATTAATGCTCTCATGCTCGGAACTGAAAGACCTATTCAGCCGTGCTCTGGCTCCACTGGCAGCCAATCCATTCAGAACGTATAGGAGTACTCTCTGCTACTTAGTAATTCTTTATATTCATGTTTTTATGGTCTCAAAATCACATGGATGGCACCCAGTTGAAACACACTGACAGGAAACAGGAGGGAACATGTTATTTTTCTGTAATGTACCTCATCTTTCCTCTCACAACCCGTCTTTATTTCACTCTCCAGTAGAATTAGACATTTGTAGTGGCCCAGTCAAAGTTCACAGCAAGGTTTAGATCTAGGTCTTATCCTCGATATCATACACTATATTCAACTAATTTTGTGGTATCAGTATGCTTTCATTATTCTATCTCCCTCTTGTCTACCTTTACTGTTTTGACTTCCCTCCCCTACTGACTTCTTCTCTTCCCCTTTATTCATGTTCAAGATGTGAGCCAGAGGTCTAGCGGAGATACCAAACTTAAGAAAACACGCTTGTCCACAATCAGAAGGGTTAAAGCAACACAGAAGACTTTAAGGCAAAAAGAGACCACTACGAAACTGTGTGATTTTGACATTTCTCCCAGTGTGAACTTCAGTCATAGTTTAACTCTGGTTTAGATCCTGATATATATGGGTTTAGACCTGGTTCAGCTCTTTCTTAATCCTGATTTAGACAAACTTTAATACTGGTTCACATCTTTATCTGATTAATCTAAATTAGATTTGGACAAGTCCTTATTTAGTTTTGCTTTAGCATGGTTGCGTTCGTTTATAGCCCCAGTTTAGCCGTGCTTTTACTTGCTTTAGTCCTGGTTTATATGCTAAAGCTCCCCTAAAATATGCCTAGCCCCTGTTCACCTGCATAAATGGGTCTTGTGTTATGAAGCAAAATATGTTTCCCATTACAAACCATTACTTTGGTATGACTGATAGATTGATAGATTGAGTTTTTATAGAAACATTTTTTACTACCAACATTCACTCTCCTTGGCTGCACTTCCTTGAGCGCACCTGTAATGCCTTGATGTGTTCAATATGTCAGCTGCATATCAAAGCTCTATAAAGAGGTGAAGGGCACCTTCAGGAAACATCAGGTTTTAGCCACTGCATATTTTTCAAATCAAAACAATAATGCTGAGCATTAGTCAGAGATTCAGAACCTCATTCCATCCAGATTATGTGTCTGCTTCCGGCTCCTGTACAAAATCTCTAGCATTCACCTTTGAAATGGAAATAGCAAAGCAAATCATATCAAAATATGCAGCGATTAGGCATAACATTATGACTACTGACAGCAAGAAGGTGACGGACAGATTGTAATGGCTACAGTGGGTCAGATCATCCCCAAGTGTTCAGCTATGTTCAGTATGTAGACCAATCTAACAGAGAAGCTACTTGAAAAGAAAGTTCTTAAATGGTTCTGCCAGGAAGGTTTTTAGATTAAATTGTTGGTAATTCATGTGTTAGAATACACAGGATATTTGATGTTTTTTGTAATTATGGCTGGGAGATCTGAAGTTTTCTGTACCAAAATTCACAGCACTGGACATAGCAATTTTGTCTTTACTATCAACCAATTTGCTGCTCTAAAAACAGACAAAGTTCAAAAAGTGATAACATGTTAGTCCTTAGGCTTTAGTTAACCGAAACCTCATTTCTCAAACAAAATGGTTTAAAATTAACAAATGAATACAGGGACGACTGGATAGACAAGTATTGGCTTCTCATATTTCTACATAATACTGTATGTAAAAGGGGGGAACTAATGTGTATTACAAAAAGTGGGAGATGAGTTTTTGGCTAAGATGAGCCAAGCACTTGTCATGTCAGCTTAAAGTGTTGGACGGCTTAACTTCTCTCAGCACCGAAACATTTACTTAATCTAGACTCTTTGTTTAAATTACGTCCCTGCACCGTGGCTCACATCCACATGATTTACTCTTAAATCACTCTGATCCAAGTTCAGTGACTTTGACAAGAATGAGACTTGGACTTGTCTAACATATGACATGTTCACACAAAGAAATGTTGAAAGTGAATTGTTCTTTTCATTTCTTTTTTATTATAGCTTTGTTTATATTGGTGCTATTTGCAGTCTTTCACCAACAAGCTCATAGTTACTGAATATTTAAAAAAATATATTAAAGCCACAAGGAAAATCTAAATAGATTTCTAAAACACAGTCCATCTGGCATCACCATCAATGGCATTTGCTTGATATAATTATGTGGCTGAATAGCTATTTCTGCTGGTGAATACATACATAGGTCTACCTAATAAAATGGCCAGTGAGTGTCTCATCAACCATAAAAGGAACATTTAGGAAACAAGATTATAGCCACCCACTTTACCTGAGCAGTCTGCATATTTGTGTGGTCTTATAAACTGCAGTTAGTAAAACTATTATGGCCAGAGTACAAACGATGAAAGAATGAATAAGTCACATAATTATACGTGTGTTTTTGAAGTGTGCCTGGTACAACAACACACGTATTACAGTAAGTGCCTGAGTCAGGGCATCTGTCATTGGTGGTGGCAGCTGACTCAGGGCAGACCTCTGCGCATGTGTTTGATTAGGAGCTCACGTCTACGGGATAAACGTCTCCCGGAGTGTCTCGCACAGCCTGTTTTTGTCAAGACAACAAGGCGAAAGGCACGATGTGTGTTTGGCCTGCGTGAGTAATAAAACCACAGTTCTAGTCTTTTGCACGAAATGGGAGAGGCCAGAGAAAAGTGACCCCACAGCCCTGTGATAGATCAATTTGTATGTTTTCAACTACAAAAATATTGCTACATAAAGGTTTGGCTTGATCACAGTGAGGTATAGGAAAGTTGTTTTCTATTTCTAAAATAGCAAACAACTAAAAGTTGTACATTTCTGGACATATTTTTTAAATTCCTAACCATCATCACCCTTGTGAAGTTTTTTTCCCTTTATTCTTTTAGTAATGATGATGAAGGGAAGCTAAAGTGCCATTACTTGAGGCTTTTAGGTTTGATTCATTTTGCAGTTTCTGGGGTTTGCCCACTTCTACACCCTTATGAATGAGATAGTCATGATAGAACCATTTCCTGTTTCTACAAAAAAAAAACAATTTAAATATAGGTCAAAATCACATACCTTACCTTAACAATTGACTTAAAATTGTATATTTTTGGGTGAATCTGGTAGACCATGGATAAAAAATATATTGTATTCTGTAGCATGGCCAGACAGATCAGGGTTGATTTGTTTTATAATCAAGCAATGACTCAGCATTTGCATTGACTACCTCTGCATTTCTTCTCTATTATTTTCACAGTTGTTTTTGCGTTCTGTACATGATGGAGTTGTAAATTTGTGATGAGCCCAATAAAACCAGTGACCCGCCCACTGTTTTGGGAAACACTGTTTTAAAGGTCCAAAACCATCCAAAATGTTTGTCGCAGTCAAAGTGGGTGGCTGCTCACAAATGGGACCACATTTCACCGAGGTCATTTTACTTCGATAATGGATGCTTGCAGACTCCTGGAAGATGTGGACCCTTAAGTGAGAACAGACCACATAATAGAGATATCAGGCCCCGTAAGCAGCTACTGATGAAGACTTATAAGTGTCCCCATTGGCCTCCCCTTTCCTGTCCCATCCTACAGAGTATATATACAGCCTACATAACCCCAAACTCAGAGTTCACTCTTATCACTGTCATGTTCCCTACTGTGGCTTCAACTATTCACTCTCCCTTTACACTGTAAAATAGAATCTTGCTTTTAAAAAATATCACATTAATAGTCTTAATATACTAAAAGATATCCGTTTCAAATTATTAACTCGCATAAATGAACTAGAGGGATTACTTATTGAACGTTGCATAAAATTAAAGGTGTCAAATTAAATGCCCCTAGTCCATGTGAGATCATCGTCTTTATTGTCAGCCCTATAACTACTAGCAGTACTCCAGGCTGTACCCCACCCAAGACCCATAGTTGGATAAGGAATGTCAACTATACTCCATACAACAACCCCAAAGTTAAGGCAACAGAGTTTTTTTTAATATTTATTGATTTTTGTTTTACAAATTTTGAAACAGAAAAAGAAAATCTTACCGTTGATTTTGAAGTCGAAGGCACCCACTTTACTTGATTTTTTTAATCATAAGGTTTACTTTTCAAAATTTACAGTGCACTTCTCCCCATATGATACTCTCATTTAGATAGATGCACCAAAGGATTGCACCTTTCCAAAGTCCCTCTCTCTCCTGCTTAGAGCGTACTGTCATTTTGAATTATGTCCTCGGTAGAAAAACACAGATTATAACACAAGTACTGATGGCCACACTGGTCACTGTTGTGCAACAAAAGCTTCTATCCGTCATTATCTTTATGTGAATTACCAGATGAACTGCAGTCACTCCACACTGTTGTATTTTATGGTTAGTCTTTCCACAGTGACATAAAATAGCTAAAACACTAAATTATCCCGATAGAAAGGTAGTGACACATAGTTAATGTCGGAAAATAAAAAAAATTACATATAATCTGGGAGTGTACATATAGAGATAAATGTAACAATTTTGGACTTGAAAATACTTTAAACCCATTATTCTGGGTGAAAACACTCCATTACACTTCATATATAAAGAGCCTGATCAGTCACACAAATTTTAATTAATACAAAATATCAGATTTTTTTTTTTACCAACTTGACATTGTTTTGTTGTACCAGGCAAATTTCAAACACTTTTAATTATGTGATTTTAGGTTCACTGGCCACTACAGTTTATAAGACCACACAAACATGCTGTCTGCAGCTAAGGAAAAGGGGTGTCTAAACCTGAGTAGCCATAATGGTGTGTTCCAAACTCATTTATTGCATGGAATCTGCATGTCCTCCCAGTGTTACTGTGGGTTTTCTGAAGGCACTCTAACTTTCATAAACTATGGGCTAGCCAGTTGTTGTCTGTCTGTGTATCTATAGTGCCAGTGACTACAACAGTGTAACTGCACCAGTTTCTGACTGAATAAAGGGGTCTACTTTTTATAATACCGTGCAACAAATTTTATCACTCAGAATGTGCTGTTGATGTGTAGACATGCCGCCTGTCATTAAAGAAAGTCAAATCACTCTCACCTTTCAGCTTAACAACAATAGGGACCTCTGTTGGACCAAAGTCTGCCTCCCTTCCTCAGGATCTTGGCCTCCGTCGGGCTAGTCGTTGTCCAGGTTGTAAAAGATATGGTTTGTGGCTTTACATTTCTCAGATGTCCAGAATTTTTGGCAGCACGGTTTGTCACACTAGTGGAACAGTAAGATGTCAGTGAGAACCAGCCATGAATGCAGTAAGTAGAGCGAGAAAAGGCCCGAGAGGCTGTGTGCTGAAATAAGATGGATAAGGTGAGAATACTATTTCACTTCGGTCTTAAGTGTTAGATGACTTTTTCCCCGTAAATAAGTTTCTGCTTACTAAGAAGTATTTTCCACATCTGCAGGTACGGCTACATTTCAGTGCTAAGTGCGGGACCAAGGGCCTCAACAGACTAAATAATTCGGCCAACCAAAACTTATGCACCGTGTTTCGAGAAATTAAACAAAGTCATTGCTGTTAAGGTGAAAATGTCCAGATGGCATGTAGTTAGTCCATTCAAAGCTACTGTTGAAATTTAAACACATATTTCTAAGGTGGGACCAATAGAGCATGCTAACATTAGTACCCATGGACATTATTTGGGTAGACATTGTCACGATTAGGATGCATTTGACCCATCCTTACAATGCTACAGTGGCAACATGACCCTTCTCCTAATCTCGGACATTTTTCATGTTAGGAGACCAATAAGGGAGACGGAGAAAAATCCTCACGCACAAGGATTACATGCAAACTCAGTCTGGGAATTGAATGTTCTTGCTGTGAAGAAAAAAAAAATATTTTCAGGATATTTCTTTGGGTACACTGTGCTTTGGGTTGTGTGAGATAAATTGTAATACCAAAAGTGTGCACTAGTGGAGTTGGCAAAATAGCTAACAGAAAAAAAACTAGCTAACATGAAAAAGCCTTGCAAGTCTTGCTCTATGGACTTGGGCATATTTCATTGATAGTCAGCAAAGTAGTAACACTATACAGAAGTGTGTACATTCTTAGATACTGACTATTGTGTATGGCCTATTCTTCATTTCCAGATGTGCT
>JAVQKG010234829.1:0-17989 GCA_036025885.1 Hypseleotris bucephala
TTGAACTTCTTGTTCATGAAAGTATTAATTACATATTAATTCATGTTTTATTACTGTGCAGTTATTATAAAGCGTTATCAAATGTTTTAAAAGCAGACAACTTTTAACTTTGTTTTAGAATGTACACTTTTTGGTCTTGGCTTATGACACTACAGTATGTCAGGCCCATGTGTTACCATTCCTTTCACCTAGAGTCAATTGTTTAAGTATCCCACAGTCTGTATGATGCAAGTGAACCCCACCACACGGCAGTACAGCAGGTGTCCTTGTAGTGCATCACTGTTCTCATTACTCTCTTCTCCTGTTCTCTGTTGTGTGTTTTTTAGGGTTACTATCCAAACCGACCAGCCATGCCGGCCAGCGCTCCAAGGGTACAGACCAGTAGTGGCCCACGACCTGTTGCACCCCATGTCTACCCCCCTAGCTCTCAAATGATGATGATTTCCCAGCAGCAGATCCCTTTTGCCGGTTCCCCTCAGGGCTACTTTATTCCCCCTGGACAGGTGGGTTCCTTTTTGGGGAATAAATTGTTGCGTAGAAATGTATTTTTTATCCACACATTGAAGCTACATCTACTGTTGATATGGTTTACATACTTTTACAAGAGATGGTCTCATTCTTATCCTAATTCAAGGTGAAATTACTTTGGCATAGTGTTTTGAAAAGATATGTTTAATGGCTCTTTTACCTTCTTCAAACATTCCCCATGTAAATCAGGAGTTAATACTCAACAAATAATGTGTGTACCTTTACACTACTATCAGTGTTCCAATATTTTAACAGAATGTCATGATTCAAATGCATGACTTTGTTTTGCAGTACCGACCTCCGTATATGCCAACCACTCAGCAGTATCCTGTGACCAGTGGCACAGCAGGTTTCTACCCAGGAACTAGCCCTGCTGAGTACCCAGGCTTTGGTAAGGGTTTGTCCCTGCTACCTGCAACATCCAAGCACAACCATGGCATATTTATGCATGCCTATTTATTGTTTAAAAGAAGCAGTCAAATTACTGAGATTCAAACGTCATAGCCATAGGTATACTAAATAGAAAGACTGGTTATCTCTGGTTTGGTAAATTTTTCAATAGTTTTTTGTTTTTGTTCAAAGACTATGTTGTGGTTAAGTGTTAGTGGGATTTCTTTTTTAAACCCTAACACTGTTGCATTAGGTGTAGAGTAGTATATTGAAATATTTTAATAAAATCCAATATGGTGGCAGAGTGGTTCATGGTTTTGCTTGAGATGTTGTGTTTAATAGTTTTCTGTGTCAGAATAACACAGCTGTATAGTGAACATGCGTGTGGTCGGGCTCAACTCTGCTTTGGCTTGTTTTCTTTCTAGTTTGCACCTTTAAACTGCCTTAAAGGCTCCATGAAATGCTTACTATATCCTATCTTAAGTTTTATTAAAGCATGCCTATATTGATAAAAAATGTGGTGGTACTGAAGACATCAAATATTGAGTTTTCATTTCATGGGGCCATTTTAACCCCCTGCTGCCCCCTTAGATCTTCTCAATAACTCATTTTGCATCTGTCTTTTCCTGCTTCTTTCCCTGCCTGTCCCGTCCCACACTCCTTTTTCTCTTGTGCTGCGTGCTGGTTCAGAGCCCTCTCTAGCTGCGAGGGAGAGGCGGGGGGGTGGGGGGAGAGGGGCGGCTCGAGAGAACGGCCGTCTCTCTCTCCACGGTGCTCCGCTCACCTCCCAGCGCTACCCCGGTGAGTAGTGGCAGTACGCTTGTCTTGTCAGTCAGCAGGCTTCACTGTGGCACCTTATGTATTTGTATGTTTCAGGGCTGAGCGATATGACGAAATATTACACCACTATTTTGATTCCTATTTATTTTGTAATATAGTGACGTTACGGAGTACTGCTGTTGTGTACAACTAAATACTGTGTTGAAAGCAATGATAAATATTTAGACGGATATAGTAAAACAAACTGTTGAGCAAATAACTTTTCCAAATAATAGAAAAGTTATAATAGTAATACAACTTTATGACATATTCCAGGTTATATCGCCCATCCCTACAATGTTTGGATCAACAAATTATAGACTTTTAATTTTTTTCTATAGTATGGCAACAAATGCAAAACCAAGCTTTTGAACCCACAATCTGTAGTATTCTCGAGGCAGAAAGCTACTGTTGTTTGTTATGGCAAGATATAAACCATTTCAACCATACTATATGAATGTTAAAGAATTCATAATGTTAAGCAGCAGAAGATCTCACTGGTTGCTATGAGGTTTTCTTGTAATAGATTTGTGACACATTTATCACAAGTAATCAACCTTAAAATCAGCCAGACCACTGAAATGTTTTAATAGGGGCAATTTTATATTCCAAACAAATGCAGTGTAAGTGAATAATAGTTTATGAACACCTTGTTGTTGCCAATAACCTTTCAGATTTTAAGCAGATCAACTTGTTTTGTGTGCTAGATCTTAAACAAATCTTTTACTTTTAATTTCCACAGCTGGAGCTTACTATTCAGCTCAGCCGCAGTATCCTTCTGTCCAGGCTCAGCCAATCATGGTTACTGCATCCCAGCCACAGCAACAAGCTCCGCCTCCTCAGCAGCCCCCAGCACAGTCACAAGGCCCACTAAAGAGGGAACGCAAACCGGTAGTGTGTCTCAACAATAGGGATTTACGCCTCTTGTCTAAAGTCAAAATAATGAATGGGCCAAAAGAGCACATTGAATGTGGAACTTTCCCTTTTACTCCCAAATAACAATGGTTTTATCATAATGGGTTGGTGCTACATCACCCATGAGTTACATACCTGTTTGTTGTTAGACATGTATTCAGAACCAGGTCCTTATTTTCATAGATAAGAATACGAGATCCAAACCAAGGAGGGCGTGATATTACAGAGGAGATCATGGCAGGTGGGCGGTCCTCCTCTACACCAACTCCCCCACAGGTAAGAGCTGTTGAGCTTTAAACTATTTTACATATACAGTTATTTGAAATAATTTAGTTACCGTGACAATTTTACTTAAAATGTTTTTCTCTTCTTACTCTAGGCCTCTACAACAGACATAAATCCTGCACAAACCAATGGTGAAGTTGTACCACCAAGACGAGGTGCATAACATTTCCTTTAAAAAAAAGTATGAATCTACCTTTATTACTTAAACTAAGTGTTGTTTTCTGAACAGATGTGGAACCTCCTCCTTGTGTTGAGACCCCACCACCTCCTGCTAATGCTAAGGCTGAAGTTCAGGAAGAGGTCAAATCAGAAACTGACAGCCCCCTTACACCAACTATAGACTTAGCTTCACAACCTGTAGCCCTTTCACCAGCTCCTGACGTGCCATTGTCAATAAAGGATCAGCAGCCATCTCCTTCACTGACCCCAGAGCTGGAGCCGTCTTCTGTAGAAACAGAAAATCAAGTTAGTACTGAAGTTAGTGACACAGTAGATGCTCCGGTGGGTCCCGCTGCGTCATTAGCAGCACAAGATCCACCTGTCAAAGATGATGAACCACTGATTGCTTCAGTTGAGAAGACACCAGAAGAGGAACAAAAGACAGAGGAAGTTAAGAAAACTGAAGAGCATGTAACTGGTGCTACAGTGGAGCCCTCTATTGAGGTGGCTGCAGTTAGCACCCCTGTTAATGAGGCAAAAGAAGAGACTGTCTGTCCACCAGCTACAACTGTTACTGACGTTGCTGAGACCGCAATTACAGCACAGGAACTAGCTGCTCCACAAACACAGACTGAAGCCCCAAGCTCTGTAAACGATCTTAAATCTACACTTTCAGAAACTGTTTCAGAGCCTCCTCTTCCCAATGGCTTCCCCCAGGACATGGAGGAGATTTCTGAAGATATGACAGCGCCTGACACTACACCACTAGACAAATCCGAGAGCTCTCAATCTCAGGAACCTACTAAAATGGCACCATCGACCCAACTGCAGGAAGAAGATAAAAAAGAAGCCAAGAATGAGAAAAGTAGTGAAGGTGTTACACCTGTCTCTCTCACTGCTCCAACAGAGGAGTCTACTATGCAAGGTAGTAAATGTTTTTATAATTTGAAAATAATTTGCATGTATTAATTTATTTATCAAGATTTACAACTGTCCACAATACAGAATTAGCCATAGGCTAGTTTTCATGGAGTCCTGTAGGCCAGTTATACACCCTAGGGAACGCATAAAACATCAACAATAGACAACAACAAAAACATCTGTAGGAGAAGTGGTAGAAGTAGAAGCAGCAGAGAAATTTTATGAAGTGTCAAAGTAAAAATATTATTATTTTACAGCTGCTACATCTGTGCCAAAGAAGAAGAAGAGCATGAAAGAGCTCAACAAGAAAGAGGCTATTGGGACCCTCCTGGATGCCTTTACAGAGGTGTGTATGACTTTAGATGCAGTTTTGATATTTTTGTGGGCTGGGTGAAAATTTTAATTATATTTGCAACTATAAAACCTTTTTTTTTTTCCTCAGGAAAAGGATACCAAACCTCCTTCTGAGCCCATGCCTATTCAAGCTGATCCTGTGCCGGCTCCCACAATTGAAACTCCTGCTGAGGCTGTAGAGGAGACCTGGGAGGAGAAAGAAGACAGACAGAATGAAACAAAACCCAAATCTGACCCTACAGAACAGAAGTATCAGTACAAAGAAGGTATATTAAAATACATTATATTTCACTATAATTAGTGTGTTTTCCTGCTTTATATCTCTAAATTGCATTGTTTTTCAGACCAATGGAAGCCAATTAATCCAGAGGCAAAGAAACGGTACGACAGGGAATTTCTACTGGGCTTTCAGTTCAGCAGTGCCAGTATGCACAAACCAGAGGGGTTGCCGATCATCAGTGACGTTGTTCTAGACAAGGTACTACATGTTTTTTATGTTTTAACTATGCAATATGAGGAATGGTATTTGAATTTAAATAATTGCTGTGACAGTGCAGGTAGGCCATATTATTATATTGGCGAAATGCGCTTCTGCAATATTATGGAATCACAGGCACGTCCGCGTCCGCCGATAACACTCGAAAACACATTGCCGGATCACTTTCAAACTTTGCACATGCTATATAAAATAATAAAGACACCGAACTGGATTGATTTTGTAACATCTACAATGATTGAATTAAGTAGAAAGCACTCGGAGAGTGCATAATGACGCATCATGTCGTAGGGTAGGTCAATAATATTTTATGTTTGGCATGTGGAGAATCACTGTACCAGGATTAATGGCTCAATTAAAGTTTTCCAAGTAATTATTAGTTAATTACTGTTATGTATGGTAGAGATACGTAAGTCTATATATTTCAGCGTCTTCATTATATGTAACTGCCCAGGAAGTTTAAAGATCTGGCAAAAACTTTTTCAGTTACAGCATTTGCAAGTTTAAGCTTAATGAATTAATTACTTAATTAATATTCCTTGCAGATTTACCCAATTGTAATCAGTTCTTCCTTGTGCCAGTCCTGACGTTCCCTGAAAGTTTCATCCAAATCTGTGCAGTTGTTTTTTCGCAGGATCTTGCTTACAGACACGCACGCACACACGCCAACGCACTCGATCACATTACCTCTGGCATCTGTAATTAATTATGGCTTAAGCTTGTGAATTCGATAACTCAAAAGATTTTTGCCCCATCATCTTAAATTTTTTCGGACAGTTATATATTTAAAAAAAAAAAAGAAATATAATAACTTTGGTACTTCTATGATGAATAATAAATATGTGATTACCCAATTTATGATTTGGAACACTTTACTAGAGCCATTAGTCTAGGTGAACATAAACCAAATCTCATGTATTTTGGTACAATGACCTAGGCTAGCGGATATTTCATGTAGATATGCAAATGATCAGTGTTGAATGGGGCGTTTCGCCGATATACACTTTACTGTCATGTACAACAGCATGGGACTAGTTTTACTTATGCACCATGTGTATTTCTCCTGCTTCAATGATGACTTCTATTTTGTGCCACGTGTCTGGGCCACTGAATCCATATGATGGTATTGAGGATCTGAAGAAGCAGTCTGTGTTTTAAGCATTGCTCCAGATGTTTTGTTTCTCTTACAAATGGTGTCTTGTACCTTTAGGTGAACAAGACACCGCTGCGACCTGCAGACCCAGCTCGACTCATGAGTGTTGGTCCTGATTTCACTCCCTCATATTTAGGCAACCTCGGCAGCAGATCCGTGGGAGGACCACGAGGACCGGTAGGAACATATACCGTTTTCATGTCTTTAGTAAACTGTGCAGTTATTGCCAAAATGTTTAGTAATAAATGTCTTTATTTTTTTATTTTTTTAGCCACCTGGACCTCGTCGTTCTCAACAAGGTCAACGAAAAGAACCCAGGAAAATCATCAGCAGTATGAATGAGGATATACAGCTGAACAAGGCTGAAAAGGCTTGGAAACCATCGATGAAGAAGCCATCCCGCAGCCGTCCAGAGGAACTTGATGAAGACGACCCTGAACAGATGAAGACTCAGGAGGTGTTGAAACGACTGCGCAGCATCTTAAACAAGCTGACTCCTCAGAAGTTTCAGGAGCTGATGAAGCAGGTCACAGAGCTGCCCATTGACACTGAGGAGAGATTGAAAGGAGCCATTGATCTCATCTTTGAGAAGGCCATTTTGGAGCCCAACTTCTCTGTGGCTTATGCCAATATGTGTCGATGCCTTCTTGGGGTAAGTGGTTATGCTAAGACAAATTACACTTGCAGCACTAGAGCTCAAAGTAGTATATGACTAAACTTTCTCACAAATGCACCTGTTTTCTGTAACTTTGTTGATAGTGGAAATGAAATATTCGACAATCATGAGCTTTTTTCTTTACTGCTCATTGATAAATAAATTAGCAAGAATAATTTGTGCCACATGTCTTGGCTACTTAATGCTTATGATGGTATTGAGGAGCAGCCTAATGGCTTTGTCTGCTCATGTGCTTGCTCTTTACATTTTGGTTACTGTATTGTCCCCTTTCATGTAATTATTTTTATCCACTACAGTTGAAAGTTCCCACATCAGACAAGCCAGGAACATCAGCAAACTTCCGCAAACTTCTTCTAAATCGATGTCAGAAAGAGTTTGAGAAGGACCAAGATGATGATGAAATCTTTGAAAAAAAGCAGAAAGAGTTGGACGCTTCAAAAGATGTGAGTGTTTTTTTTCCCTCAATGAATAATAAAAGCACTTGGCTTAACATGGAACCCTCATATCATGTTTGTAACTCAAGGATGAAGAGCGAGAGCGCTTGAAAGTGGAGTTGGATGAGGCTAGAGACAAAGCACGACGTCGGTCACTGGGCAACATCAAGTTTATTGGCGAGCTCTTCAAACTAAAGATGCTGACAGAAGCCATTATGCACGACTGTGTTGTAAAACTATTGAAGAATCACGATGAAGAGTCTCTGGAGTGTCTGTGCAGACTTCTGTCTACAATTGGCAAAGACCTGGACTTTGAAAAGGCAAAGGTAGTATTCTGTTCAGTTCTCAAACATTGAACATTTATGAAATAGTCTCCAGTCTCCACTTTACTTTTGTGCCACGTGTCTGGGCCACTGAGGATTTATGATGGTAATGAGGAACTGAGGAGATGCCTTCTGTAAACTAAAATCTAGACAGAAAATTGAACTTGTAATTTATGGAAGCCACTTTTTCTTCTAGCCTCGCATGGATCAGTATTTTAACCAAATGGACAAGATCATCAAAGAGAGAAAGACCTCGTCAAGAATTCGTTTCATGTTGCAAGATGTCTTGGACCTCCGAAAGGTATTTAGCTTTTAGTTTGTTTATGTACTTTATAAATCTGTATTGCTAAAAGACTTTGATGCTTAAATTCTAACTATTTTTTTATGTATAGAGTAACTGGGTGCCTCGCCGAGGAGACCAGGGACCTAAAACCATTGATCAGATTCATAAAGAGGCTGAGCTGGAGGAGCACAGGGAGCAGATTAAAGTCCAGCAGCAGCTCATGTCGAAGAAGGATGGAGGAGGAGGCGGAGGAGGAGGCGGAGGAGGAGGCGGAGGCGGCAGGATGAACATGGGCGGCAGGGGCTCACACACACCGGGCGGGGGTAGGATCAGTCAGCCCCAGGATGAAGGCTGGAACACAGTCCCAATCTCCAAAAACAGACCTATTGACACCACACGCCTTAGCAAAATCACAAAGGTAACATACCTCTGAGAAACTTATGTGGTTGAATGCTGTATATGTAAATAATATCTTGTTTGTGAATGTAGGTGGAATTAAGTTGTGTTCTCTTTTAGCCTGGTGCTTTGGACTTCAACAATCAGTTGCTGGCTCCTGGAGGCAAAGGCATGTGGGGCAGTTGGGGAAAAGGCAGCAGTGGAGGAACTGGAGCTAAACCATCCAGTGGAGAGCAGGGTAAACTTTCACCAACCAAATCTTTGGTACAAAATAGTTTACTTCTATGTCCAATTTTGCCTTTATTTTTATTTTATTTTTTTAGATTCAAGCCGTCCTGCTACCAGCACACTCAATCGTTTCTCAGCTCTGCAGTCTGGTTCATTGATGTCTTCATCCGAGGCAGATCGCAGGGTTCCTCAGAGGTATTTACACTTTTAAGTTAGCCATATTTTCCATTTGCTTACTTTCCTTTGTTTCAGGAGGAGAATAACATTTTATTAAAGTTTATGTTCATTATTTCAAGCAATTGAGAAAGATGCTTAAAAGTCAGTTTTTAAACCCCTTTGACATACAGCTAAAATAAATAAATTTCTCTCAGAAGTTGAGTTAATGACCCTTTTATTCTGTTAATGTGTTTTGAGGTCAAGCTCCAGCAGAGAACGTGGGGCCAGTGACAGAAGTGAGAGAGACAGGGATCGCTTTGACCGCTTCGATCGCCGGGAAGGACGCGATGGTGATAGGGGCAGCCACACTGAACTCACCAAGAGAAGCTTCAGCCGCGAGTCCCAGGAGCGCGGCGGACGAGGAGGAGACGGCCGTGGTTCAGTGGAGTCTGTGCGGCGTGTGGCCAGCATGACCGATGACCGGGACAGAGGCAGCAGAGATAGAGGCAGCAGGGATCGAGGCAGCAGGGATCGAGGCAGCAGGGATCGAGCACCAAGCAAAGACATATCAGGTTAGTAGGTTTGTACTACATGTCTTCAGTGTTCACTACAGTTCAACTTCTGCTATGTAAAGTTCAATTTATTCAAAATGAGATAATTACTGGCATCAGTGTGCCTCTAGAAAATGCACAGCTCAGGCATAACATTAGGACCTCTAGGTGAATCTGACACTTGACATGACAAGGTGAGATTAGTCCTCATAATATTATTGGACGTTTTTACAGTGGTTACAACACCCTTGTAGAAAAATCCATTCAGTTGCCCTAAGTGACCTGATCAAATTATTAAAGATCTTGACAGAATGTTGTTAACATATAGCGCACTGGAATTTGTGTATGGGGCTAACAATATTTTCCGGGTGGTTAATATCTCATCTATGTTTATATAGTAACTGTGAAAGAGTTAGATTTAATTTTGATGTTTCATGTTCTTTTTATTGTAGTGAAGCGTGAGAGCACTCCAACACCACCTCCTTCTCTTTCTAAACCTGCCTTGACTGAAGAGGAGGTGGAGAAAAAGTCAAACGCCATAATTGAAGAATACCTCCACATCAATGACTTGAAGGTACAGTCGTGAACTTGTTCATGCTTTAATTTCTTTAACTCTTCTGTTGCACTGATGACATGACAACATGATTCTCCTTGCACATCACAGGAGGCATTGCAGTGCGTCGCAGAGCTAAACAGTGCCTCCCTGCTCTTTGTCTTTGTACGGGTCGCGCTGGAGTCCACACTTGAACGCAGCACCATCGCCCGGGAGCACATGGGCCTTCTGCTGCATCAGCTCATCAAGGCTGGGACGCTGCCTCCACAGCAGTACTACAAAGGGTGAGCCTCAAACCCCTCTGTTGAAACCATGTAATACTTGCAGATAATGTAATACATTGAAATGCAATACATTTGTTTTAGCCAATAATTTAACATTTTGCAAATATTGTTATAATTTTCAGTTTTTAATGTAATAAATCCAATAATGTAATAACCTGCCAATAACTAATTAACATTTTACCCGTAATGTAATAAGGGGCTGATTATTACATTATTGTCCTTCCATTAAAAATATCCTTTGAAATGTGACTATTAATTTCTTACACTGTTATTACATTATTGGCCATTATTACGCAGTTTCAACACCTTCTAAACTTATGTGTATTTTAAAATTGGTTTTATATTGTGTGGTTGTAGGCTTCATGAGATCCTAGAAGTGGCTGAGGACATGGAGATAGATATACCTCATATCTGGCTGTACCTGGCTGAACTCATCACTCCTATGCTACACGATGGAGGGATCACTATGGGACAACTCTTCAGGTAACTACTTCTACCATTTGTAAAGTTTCATTTTCAACTGTAGTATTCTGTAATATTTCAGTATTTATATGCAAAATAAACAACCTGCTTCTTGTTTGGAATTTCAGGGAGATTTCAAAACCTCTAGTGCCTCTTGGAAAGGCAGGTGTGCTACTGGTTCAGATCTTAAACCTGCTCTGTAAAGGAATGGTAGGTAAAGCCACCTGAGGTCACATAGTAATATAGTTGGAAACTATGAAAACTAATAGTGTTCTTGTTTATTTAGACTCCTAAGAAAGTTGGAGCAATGTGGACAGATGCCGGCCTGAACTGGAAAGACTTTCTGCCTAGTGATGAAGATGTAAACAAATTTGTCACTGATAAGGTATGTTATTATGTTATGATTCAAATAATTTTGTATAGTCCTATATATCAACAAAATAATATGTAAGTAAGCAATAACAAAAAGCAATCTAAAAACAGACAAACTAAAGTATTTTCCCAGGACATCCCATCCTTGAGCTCTTATCATGGGACATCATCATGGTAAACTAAAAAAAAATTAAAGAGAAGAATGTCCACCCAAACAGGGATAACCAAGTGACAGAAAAATATTTACCACCCGTTTTAACCAATGGGTTTACTACTTTTGTATTTCAGAAAGTGGAGTACACCATAGATGAAGAGGTGGCATCAAAGGAAAGTAGTAAAAAGAAGGTTTTCACTGGAGAGGAGCTCATTAAACAGCTGGACAAACTCCTTGAAGAAAAAGCCAACAACCAGCGAATCAGAGACTGGATCGAGGCAAGTAGTTTGGCTTAATTTATTGTATCGTGATTGTGTTGTAAGACTTGCATAATTGATTGTTGTTCAACAGGCTAATTTGGACGACCAGCAGGCTGCATCCAATCTGTTCATTCGTGCATTGATGACATCAGTGTGCCAGTCTGCCATCTGTAAGTATATCATCACAGCAGGTGGATGTAGCCTGTCTTCATCAAGTTATTTTGTGATCTGCAATCGCTGGTAGTCATGACAATATTTGAGAGCCTTTGAGAGTTTGTTTTATTTTTAGGCGACAACCCATACAAAGTGGATGCAGAGCAGATTGGCCAAAAAGCTAGTCTGTTACAGAGATATCTTTATGATGAACAGAAAGAGCTACAGGCCCTTTATGCTCTTCAAGCACTAATGGTGGACATGGAGCAGCCTGCAAGTAAGTGTTCACTGTCATCTCTGACAACACTAACTTTCCTGAGCTCAAAACCATGTTACTCCTCATTATGACCTGTTTACCTAATGTTGACTCTGTCTTATGTCTCCAGACCTGCTGCGTATGTTCTTCGATGCCTTGTACGATGAAGACGTTATTAAGGAGGAGGCCTTTTACAAATGGGAATCTAGTAAAGACCCTGCAGAGCAAACAGGCAAAGGTGTGGCCTTGAAGTCGGTCACAGCTTTCTTCACCTGGCTCAGAGAGGCCGAGGAGGAGTCTGACAAGGACTAAAGACTTAGTAGAGCTGCTGCCCTCTTTTGGCCTAGCCTGGACTCTGCAGGGGTTTGTGAGGAGGCCAGAGGCAGACTTAAATCAGTCCTCAGTGAGGATACATCTTCTCCTTTTCTTCTTTGGGGAATGGACTCAAAACAATCACCCCTCTCTCCTCTGATCCCTCATTATGTCCACCTGCTTGTTGCAGCAAGTGTCCTCATCTAATAAACTTGAAAAATGGTGCAGCAAGATTGCTTTGTAACAAGGTTTGAAACATGCCACATCACTACTAGACATTTTTTTTATCAAAGACACAAACAGGCTGCTGTTTTTATGGTTCTAGATCATTCTAATGCCTACCATTATGTGGTTCTTAGAGAAAAAAAGAGGCGTGGGTGTCATGCCATAATGTGTTCAATCAAACACAGCTCTTCTCTTTTTGCCCATTACTTAGTGTGCAGCATGACTGAAGTGTGTTTATAATAATGAAATAAATGAAATGTCAGTGACAGGAAAATGTACATTGCTAACTAATCTTAAAATGACAGATGGAATTTTTAAGCAAACAAGTCTATTTTTTCTTGTTTCCTATGGGCCTCACAGAGGACACAATGACTGTATTTGACTTTTGACTACTACAGGGTGGTCTTAATGCTTCCTCAAAGCCATGTCTCCCATCCCCACAGTAGTGAGCCACACTGACTGACCTGTCTATACCTCTTCTAATGGAGCTGTGGGAGAGACTCTTAATTACCCAATCAGTAAAACTTGAAATCTACAGAAATTGACTTGATAAATATATACATGTAAAACACAGAAATGACCTAAAGGTTTTTCTACTTAAAGTAGGAACTATTTCAGGACAGTTCTGTAAATATATCAAAAAGATTAGATTTTTTTGCTGTTTTTTTTTCTTTTTTCAGAAACAGTAAATTGCTGATGTAATTGCAGTGTATCCTTTTCCAACAGAAACCATGGTTGTCCAGATGCAGAGGTGCTTTAGATAATCCATTGATTATTAGTTTTATTGGAATTTTTTGTAAATACTTTTTTGCTTTCTTTATTTAAGAAATTAATGCTTCTTTGCATCGGAAACTGGAAAGATGAGTTAATGGAACATTGCAAATAAAGGACTTATTAAAATGCAGTATTGCTACTGTCATTTGGGTGAAAAGCCGAAGAATGCGGTCTTTTTATTTGGTACACTATAATCCATAGTCCAAAGTTGTTTCTGAAAACTCATTAAGCTGTGAATGTACTTGGCCTCAATATAGGCTTGAATGTTTCGCAGCTTGCATCTTTAAATAAACATGACCTTTAGCAATCTGAAAACAAATTTCATTTAAATGTTTAATGGGTTAAACAAAAAGTGACCTCCTTGGCACAAACCATGCGTCAATGAGACAACGCTTTGGAGACGAGAAGAAAAGAGAGCTGCAGTGCTTTGAGGGAGTCCTATGTGGGGTGGGAGGGGGACTGTGACACCGCCTCGCGTTGATGACGCTCGCCATCGGGAGACATTTGGACAGCCGATGTAACCCATATATCCTGGCGTCTGGCGAGCAACAAATGGTGCGTCGTGCGCCTCCGTCCTGATGCTGATGCCTTGTTGGGGACATGCTCGCCATGATGCTGTAGCGCGAATGCAGTGTGCCACGAGGGGCATCTGTTGAGCGGATTGGACACAATAAGCGCTTTATGATGAGCCGCCTTGGTCCGACTTCCAGGTACGTACCGAGAGTCCGACGAAGCGTCGTTAGAGCGGCGAGACGCATCTAAAGGGCACCCTGCAGGCATGGCCCTATTGGTATGCAGAATCAGCTAGACACCTCTGGAGTTGCTTGGTGACGTTGTGCATCCACACCGTCCATATGCTGCGGCGTCTTGTATGTTCACAGGTGTGCGGGTAATGGGCTTGTTGCCAGATAAAGTGGCGCGGCGACGTGTTCAATCGTGTCAATTAAAGCCCGAGATTAACACGGACATTGCGGTCAGCTGGTGAAGGGCTGCGGACAGGCTTTGGTCTAGTCCACTTGTTGGTGCTGCTCGTGTGAGTAGGGTAGGGGGTATAAGTGACACGTTGTGTCAGCTTGACCCAGTGACTTTACAGGTCACTGGCTAATTAAAAAGGCAAAACGCACCAGGCGAGACTTCAAAATGACCACGTTGGCAACTGGTTGGGAAATGCAACAGAAAAATATGTCTGTGTAGGCTAGATCAGAATGATCCAAATTATGCTTTCAATGTAATGTTTTTGCAGCTACACCAACCAGGCTATAGGCAGAGTTAAAGGGCATGCAACTAGGCTAGTCTTAGAATTAGGGTAGCCTACAGCCATATCTTCCACTATTATTAGACTAATCTCATCGAAAGGATGTGGAAAGGATTCCGTTTACAACATGGTTCTGAAAAAATAAGCTTAAAATTTCTAAGATTTTTTTTATATATCTTTTAGGTAGTCTTTTCTTTTTTGTAGTTTCTTGTCTACCATGAAAATAGATTCCGATAGGGCAACGTTGTTTTGGCTTATTAGTTTTTAACAAAATTCCCTGATATCAATTAATTAGGCTATTGTAATCGAATTCAGTCAGGCCAACATGATCTGAGTGTCCCAGTGGGATGTGCGCACTTCTCCTCGTGCCAAACATGTGTTTGTCACTGTTGCGCGCTGCGTGTGAAGTATGCCGCTGCGCACAGGTGTGTTTTGGAGAAAAGTCCTCCCAAGAGCGCTCAACGTCATTCTGACTGCTGCTGGAACTGCTTTTACCTTCATATCACAGGCTCACAGGTCGCGCCAGAGTGTGACACGATTTAACTGTCATTTTTGACTTCACACATTTAAGCCTTTTACCGCAGGAGCCTCCTTTTTGTTAGCGGTTTAAGGCCAATCTGTTTAGGATTATCTGCCAAGTCGTGCACGTGCAAACTTGGATTTGTATCAAGGTTGTTTAAAAAAAAAAGAAAAATATTGTACCCTTTTTATATGGATCAAACACAAACATCACTTGTGCACTCTCTTCTTCGAATGCACTTAATTAATTTTTTGTAGGCCTATTTATCTTGGATATGCCCTCTGTTAGGTAGCGCTATCACTTTTAATAGGGCTTATAGCGGCTTTGTGGATGCTAGGCTTGGCTGGATTTGCGGTTTCCCGAGCTGGTCACAGGCCATATGTTTGACCATTCGCATGTAGACATCATCTCTTTCAACCCGAGTCGTTCCAACCGGCTTTAGCATCTGTGCGGTAAATTTAGGGCATAACTGTTTGCCTGTTGCCGCACAGTTTAAATCACTGGACGCAAGCTGTGATTTTTAGTTGGGGTGATTTGCTGTGGAGTGGTACCATCTATGCACATCCGCAATGGTGCTAAGGTCGAGGAGTCGAGAAAGACGGGAAAGACAAAGGGATGAGGTGAGACATCAGGATGTACGCAGATTGTTTTTGGAGCGTTTTTAGTTGGTTTTGGTATGTAGCCTATTTGCGTTGGATATGTCGGGGAATTGTTTTTAACTAAGTTAAACGAAGTTTACCCATATACAATAATTGTATTCCTTCGTTTAGGTGAAATTTGAGGAGAGTGAAATGATTCCCAAGACAGGAAAATCTTCAGCAGACACAAGAAAAGGCGTGAGCATCCATGAGTTTGCAGCACTTGCCAGATCATCCCTCAATGGTACCCAATTTAGACATTTTTTATTATCTAATATTATAAATACACGTGTTTTATCTATAGGCCCTACATGTTTTTATGTGATTTCTAAAATGTAGGTCACAGAAATATTTTCATATTTCCTGAATTATAAGCAGTTACAACAATTGATTGTAGCCTACTTAGGCCAGGCACAGATGTCGTTAAATCTATAATTGTGGATAATGTACCCTTACCAAAGATGCATTTGCATTTTGTGACTTGTGTGTAAATAAATTGCCTATAAAACCCTTGCCTGTCTCGCCCGTGCAGGTATCTCTCAGGCGGTGAGGGATCATGTCACTAAGCCCACCTCTCTGGCACAGGGCCGCGTGGCTCATCTCATCGAGTGGAAAGGTTGGCCTAAACCCTCAGAGCCCCAGCCGGCCGCTCACACACACTTCAGCTCCTACTGCCACCTGAGTGAGGGCGAGAAGGAGGCTCGCTTTGCTGCAGGCATGTCATCTGTCATATCCCCTCCACACTCTGGTGTCACTTTGATTTTATTTGTGTGGGCATATCCTCTTACTTAGCCTGGTTTAGATTCAGCCTCATCGTTGAGCTCCATCTCATGCTCTAATCCTTAAAACTACTCAATGCCATGCGTTTGACCCACCCCCCGTGCTGTCTATTGGGTGATGGCTTGTCTCAGCAGATGGTGGCCTATTAGACACCCTCCAAAAACACTTGAGTGCCCAGGATGATACAACAGCTCCTGGTGTGGAGTGTGACTCATCCCTTTGGTACTGGTGACATGGGCAGGGTCTGATCAGAGAGAGGACACACTGGCTTAGTATTTACATCAACACATTCAGTTAAAGACATTAACACAACACTTTTTATTTTTAACAAATGGCTTTATAAACATAATTGTAATCATCAACAGTTTTAATTAAAATGTCTACATAGTTCTCCACAGTAGTACTGCAAAATCTTTCACCATTTACTATTTTTAGGTTTTCTCTTTTCTTCGCAGGTGTAGCTGAACAGTTTGCCATTGCTGAAGCCAAGCTGCGTGCCTGGGCCTCTATTGATGATGATGATGATGAAGAAGAGGAAGACTCCAATGATGAGGATGCTAACACTAATGGACAGACACACACCTTCACCAGCCAAAGCTCAGGTATTGACCACCTCATGCCATTTCTCCATGTATTTCATTTCACTTGACTCTTTCATATCCATCACTGACTAAACACCCATCATTTTCCCATCCATCCCACCATCTCCAGGTGTTCTGACTCTGTGCTCCTCCTTTAGACGCCACCACATCCAATCCTATTTCCGGAACGCCACACCCGGTTGACATAGACACGAGGGAGTCCCAGCACTGTCTCACGTTCCTGGGGTCGAGCAGCGATGGCGGCCTGCTGTGTGCCAGGTCCGCCTCCCATAGTGACCCAAATTCGTCCCAGAGTGATTCAACAGCTTTACCCAGCGACTGCCTGAGCCCATTCATGGAGGAAGAGGAGGAGGAGCAGCCCGCGCCGCTACAGAATCATCCAAACGAGGTCTGTGTTCACCACAAGCCAGAGTGGAGACCGCGGGCTCGAAGCAGCAGGTTTGACTCCTGCTATTCCACGTCTCACTCCGAGTCGCCTGGAGAGGAAGAGGAGGAAGACGAGGAAGGCAGCGTGTTTCAGGAGTTCCGCGTCTGGCACTGCAGCCCCAGGGGGTTCTTCTCTGATCGGGCATCATCTGGAGTTGCATCGTTCGATGAAGAAGAAGAGCAGGATGAAGAGGAGGAGAAGAAAGAGGAGAAAGAGTATTTGATGTGACGTGTTGTCCACCTTTGTCTCTTGGAGTCTGGTGATTCTGGACATTGTTATCAAAAGGTAGATATCACATTTGGCCATTTCAGATAGGTCATCATTTGAAAACTATAGAATAATTTTGTAGATATACAAAATAGATATTCATATCTATGATGAAGGTATTAGAGACATTTTTTGTTTTCACACAATAGCAACAACAACAGGACAAACACTGACCATGCTGATTAATTTCCAATTCACTTCAAAGCAACCAAGTCAGCATTTTCCTCTACATTATGTCCTCTCTAAGTCACATTAATTTTAGCCTTCCACCAAGCATGTTCTCTCTTAACACCCACTATAATTAGGTTAGGTTTTATTAAATTTGCATTAAGACCATTTTTGTATTTTATTGTAATACATTTTCTAAGGAGAAATTACAGTAATATAACAACTCTTGTAAGTAAGTCTGAACATAAACAAGCTGATTTTGGCAACTGACAATCTAAGTAGATGCCTGCTTAGAAAACATAAGTAAAGGTAGCTGTTGTGACAATGTACATAAGTACTTTCCCATAAAACCTAAATGTCTCAAATTTAGCAAATTTCTCCATAGGTTTTAGAGTACGCGTTTCTAGAATGTTTACAAATACAAAAAATGTCTCTAATACCTTCATCATAGATATGAATA
>JAVQKG010234919.1:0-11855 GCA_036025885.1 Hypseleotris bucephala
TATACATGTTTTGACTACTTCCTGTAGTCATCGTCAGAAGCGTCACGTGATGTTACTGTGACGTGTCTTGTAGGCTGTTTAAGTAGTTTTATCTTATCTTTATCTACAGGAAGTAGTCGAAACATGTAAAGCAGGTGAACAAGCTCTCTGTCTTACAAAAAGAACCTTAAAAACAGTTAAACTTAAGAAGACAGTATGAATTTTCACCAAAGACTAAGAACTGAACCACTGAACTAAAAATGCTGCTTTAAAATCATTTTTAGTCAGCAAATTCTAATAATCTGTAAAACAGTGTCAAACTCTACTGAAAAAAGGTGAGACTTTAGGCTTTTTCTAACCATTAAGTAAAATAGGAGAAAAATGAAAACAAAAAACATTTAATTGCCTCAATGAATAGATTTCTTTGCAACAGGTAAACATGGTTCATCTGTAGCGGATTATTGTGTGATGGCCGGTGTCAGTCAATCCTGTATACTGGCCCATCCCGATGTTGAGACAGTGTATTTATAGCCTGGCCAGCCAGCCTAATGTTTGCCCTCTCTTCTTTCGGGCAAAATTAGTCTGGACTACCTCCGTTAGCTGGCTGTTTTAGAGGCGGGACTAACAAGCGCAAAATTAACCAATCAGAGAAACTGAGGACGTGACGTAAACTAAACTAAAAGCGGACTTACCACTGTCAACAATGCTTTTAGGGCAGTCAGTTGCTGCGGTTTTAGCAACATATTTACGTCTTTTAAAACAGAGAAGAGTGCAGTAGCAAATCGCTCCGTTGCAGCGGCCATCTTGTTTATTTTGACTAAGGAATTTCAGGCGCAGTATATGAGTCATCACATAAGGCCCGCCCATGGCTGTGATTGGCCGAACATACCGGTAGGTTTTAGAATCCAGCTAACAGAGGTAGTCCAGACTAATTTTGCCGGAAAGAAGAGAGGGCAAACATTAGGCTGGCTGGCCAGGCTAGTGTATTTAGTGCAGAATCCTGTGCCTGTTGCCTCATATGCGTACAGAGAACAGCTGAATGTATGTGTGCAGTTATGAATGGACTCACTGCAGTTAATAAAACCTCTGAGTCAGAGAGATAAAAATATTCACACACCAGCCTCAGACACAGACTCCACCAGTCTAATGCTTTCAGAGTACATTCACAAAACAAGTCTTCATCTGTGCAATATATATGGCCAGTTAACATCACTATCAGCCTCTGTACATGTTCCATTCACTATCCCTGTTCTGCACATGTCCCATATATTCACTATCCCTCTGTACATGTCCCATATATTCACTATCCCTGTTCTGTACATGTCCCATATGCTCACTATCCCTCCTCTGAACATGTCCCATATATTCACTATCCCTCCTCTGTACATGTCCCATATATTCACTATCCCTCCTCTGCACTTTCTCATAGAGTGTATCCACTGTCCCTCCTCTGTACAGGTTCCATATATTCAATATCCCTCCTCTGCACTTTCTCATAAAGTGTATCCACTATCCCTCCTCTGTACATGTTCCATATATTCACTATCCCTCCTCTGTTTCTCCATGTTGCTGTGGTACAGAAATATATACCGGTAAGACATGTTTCACACTAACACTTGCTCTCTCTGAGCCTGACTGATGATATAAATAGGGATGAGATGGCACTGGTCAGAAGGGCTGCACAATATATGTCAAAATTATCCTTTTCACAAGTAAATGAATGTCCGTAATGTAAATATCCAAATATATCATGTACATCGGTAACAGGAACTTATGTAAAAATAATAAGTTGTTCTAATATTTAGGTTTAGAAATAGACAGAGAAAGGAAACATAGACTACCAAAGCATGTTTACAAAATACCAGTGACATCGGTAATTCTTATTGGTGTAAGAATGGTGATATTGGAGCATCCATCAATGCCATGGGTCTTTAATCTGACAGATAGAACATAACAAAATTTTATCAGCTGGTCTTTTTCTGAAATTCCCTGAAGTTTTCTTTGAGTAAAGTTGCTAACAGATGTCATTCTTTAGAAAAATCTTGGATCAGTCCTAAAATCTAATCAATTTCCTTGTGTCATTTCAGAAAATGTCACCAAAATCTATTGAGTACTTTTTGCTTAGACACACAAAAAGGCAAACAAGAGCGAAAACATTACCTCGAACCGCAAAATTCAACATGGTTATCAAAAGCTTTCTTTCAAATCAGGCAGCACTACTGGTATAATAAAGAGCAAGACCATATTTGTTGGTATTAAAAGGGTAACATTTGAGTGGAAGTGTTAAGCTCTGTGCAGAAAATACGGTGAATAAACAGCATATACAGACACTGAGAGAATATAGAGGCCAGCTGACGTCTCATTAGGGAAGTTTAGAACATGTCAGAGAAGAGTGCAGACCAGAATATTCTATCTATAGGAGGCATATCCAGCACAAGCATTATGACTGAACAGGAAAACACTAAATATCAACATATACTCTCACTTACTGTCTCGAGTAGCAACATGCTGGAGAAAGCATCAACACACTGTGATATAGTGGTGAGCGATATGGTGAAATTATAATTATATTATTGCAATTTTATTAAGCCCTTTATTAGACCCTTGGTTTAGTTTTGTCCTGATTTGGTCCAGGTTTTGGACAGTATGATAGAGGGCTGGAAAATGAACTGCAAACAAAACAAAACTGCTATTTTAAAAGTATTGCAATTAGCAAAAAGCAGAGGATGATTTAGACTCCTGATTTAGACCTTGTTTAGTATATGGTGTAATCCTGGTTTAGTTCTGGTTTAGTCCAAGGCAATGTCTGATGTAACACCAGTGACAGTGTAAAGAACCCAGACTATAGATTCATTTTGGTTTAGAAATAGTTTAGACCTGATTTACTCCTGGTTTAGTCCTAGTTTATTCTTGATTCAGTCTTAGTTTAGTCCTGGGTAAGTCCCTGGTTCAGCCCTGTTTTAGTCCTTGGTTAAGTCCATGGTTTACTCCTATTTTAGCCCTCGTAAAGCCCTGGTTTAGTCCTGTTTTAGCCCTGGTTTAAGGCCTGGTTTGGACCTGGTTTAATTCCAGGTTTAGCCCTGGTTTAGTACTTGGTTCAGTCTTAGGATCGTTCTGATTTAGCCCTGGTTAAGTCCTGCTTTAGTCCTGGTTAAGTCCTGATTTAGACCTGGTAATGTCTGATGCAACACCACAGACACAGTGGTAAACCCAGCCTATAGAAGTGCCGATAGAGTGGGGGGTGGGGTCTTGGTGAAGCGGTAGTAACCATAGCGATCATTTACCCTTCTCTCCCCAACCTTATCCGCATTATCTCCATAAAACACTGCACCAAAACAAGGGCTTAACTAATTAATCAAAATTATTTGTGATTAATCAGATTAATGAATCAATCGTCAATTAATTTTGTAATCAAATAATCATACGTAACTGGATATACAGACTGTAAAACATGACATTTGCTAAAGAAACAACCTGCACAGAGCAGCAACTAAGCTGAAACCGCACAAAAAATATATACATTTTGCCTTTAATATGCTCTGTAAATATGCTCTATCCAGAAGTTTTCTGACTGCAAACTTTAAACTTCCTGGTTTAAATTACAAATATCCCAATTAATGTCTAAAAAAGTAGGTTTTGCAGTTGTATATTTTTGCTTCACTTACTATGTGAGGTAGTATTTTTTTTTCCATAGCTGGATAAAGATAGGAATATACTAGTTAAATCCAACAGGACAAAATGGCTAGTGACAGTAAATGTGTTCCTGCTAGCCATAGGTAAAATCTACCTACATTTGGTTAGTTGGCCAATGCTAATGTCAAGCCCCGGTACCACCACTGAACCATACCACCAAATTTCCAGCCTCACCACCACTCAACCGTACCACCAAAACCTGCCACACCATCACTCAACCGTACCCCCCAAACCTGCCATGCCACAACCCAACTGTACCAAATCTTGCCATGCCATGCCACAACCCAACTGTGCCACCAAAACAATCATTCATGAGAGGTTAGCAGCAAGCCATTAAGGGGAAATTGTAGCCAGTACAAAATGGCTGTAGATGGTAAATATGCTCCTCGTCATAAGAAAAAAAATCTACCTGTATTTGGCTAGTTGGCTAATGCTAATGTCAAGCCCTGGTGCTACCAAATCCAGCCACACCACCATTCAACCGTACCACCAAAACAAAAGGGGTTAGATGCAATGCAATAAGGGTTAATTGCAGCCTATACAAATTGGCTAGAGATAGTAATTGTATTCCTGGTCATAAGCAAAATCTACCTCCATGGTGGCACCAAATTCAGCCACACCATCACTCAACCATACCACCAAATCCAGCCACACAACATCCCAACCATACCACCAAAACAATCACTCATGAGAGGTAAGCAGCAATGCATTAGGGGAAATTGCAGCCCCGTACTATAAAACAGCTTGGTGGCAATGTAGAGACAGCAGCAGAAAGGCAGCCTCGCGAAGGGGGGTGTTTGAGACAGGGGTGCCCAATTTATTGACACCGCATACCAATCAGAAGGACCACTCCAAAACAGCAGCTTTAATACATGCCATCACCGGTTCATTCATTCATCATAAAGCATTCATGGTATAAGCATTGTGCCGTTGGTAAGCAGGAAGGCAGCTGTGACAAAGGGAGGCTTGAGAACCGGGGGATTCCTCGTCTGAGCCGCACGGACAAACGTATGGGACAAACCCATTAAAACCACTGACGCGGGGCAGTGGGAGGAGTGGGAATGGTGAGAGGAGACTGGGAATGCAGTTATTGGGATCAAAACGGAATTAATTATGGGTGTATTTAAGCAGCATAAAAGGTTGAAATGAAGTTTAGTAGGGCTTCACAATATGCCAAAAACCGTGTTGAAAATGGCAATATCGATAATATGCCGATATTTTAATGAAAATTCTATTTTACAAGAAAGTGCTCTGTATATGCAATGTTTTGCGATGTATTGCAATAACTTGCAATCAAATTTGCCATAATATTAACTAAAATATACAAACGTTTAGCTCTTGTTTCAACTAGAGTTAGCTTAAGAGTAGGTAAGATGGTAAAAAATATACTATATATTTTTTTCTGTCTTGCACAGAAGACTTCTGTTATTAGTATCTTCAAAAAACCTTTTATGTACATCCAATCCAATGTTCATCATCATAATACAATGTATTGCCATATTGTCCATAAGTCCAGGTTTATACTGTATTTTCAAATGTAAACATGACAAAAGAGTTTTGTGTACTACAGTATATAGGTTTGGTCCTGGCATGTAAGCAAGATCAAAGTATTGTGTTTAGTCTTGATTTAGTTTCATGAATTAATAGTCAGGGTTAATACATATGGATTAAAAAATGCTCCTAACATAGTCCTGGTTTGGTTCTGTTTAGTCCTAAGTTTGGTCCAACTCTAGTTCGGTCTTGTGGCATTTAAGCAAGAATTTAGTTTAGTCCTGGTTTAATCCTGGTTTAGACCTTGTTTAGTCAGTATTTAGACCCTTATTTTGTCCAGGTTTATAGTAGTATAATAGTATTATCAAATGTCTGGAACATGTTTAGTCCCAGTTAAATACTGGTTTAGTCCTGGTTTGGTCTTGGTGTAGAATTTTGTTTTGTCCTCGTTTAGTTTCCTGATTTAATACATTTAAGAATGATCAAATTATTTAGTTTGGTCCTATTTAGTCCGGGCTTGGTCCTAGTCAAACTCTGGTTTAGTCCTAGATTTAGTCCAGGCAAGTGCACATGGTATACCCATCTGACAAAAACATAGTGACAGTGTCTGTGTTTCTGATTCTGGTTAAATTAATGAATCTGGTGCAGAAGATGGTTTTTGTTTCAAATGTTAGCTGACATGATTCTACTGTACAATCTTCTGGATGAATCTTGGAATCTCCCTCTTCAGATGGGATTGTTTATTTTCAAACACAGCTTTTTGTTAATAAAGAAAAGCTTAGTCATTTTACTAAACACAGATAAAATCACAAAAAACATTCAAACTGGAACTAGTTTAAAGGTAACATTTTGATGAGTCTTGGTTTATTCTTGGATCAGACGTGGTTAGCTTTTTGTATTAAGGCATCCTCAAAGGTAAATATTGATTTGGTGCCAGTTTAGCCTGGCTTTATTCCTGGTTTAGTACTGGTTTAGTCATGGATTGCAGATTTAGACATAATCTAAGTTACATTTGATCAAATTCACAGGATTGTCTAAGCATTAATCTTGTAGAAGCGTATCATCAAAGGTGCGTCTGAGGTGTAAGCTGCTGTCGGGGTCTCCTCTGTCTCTGCTGCAGGGACCACCACACACACACACACACAAAACACACACAGTGGCGCACACTTACTCCGATTTTGCCAATGTTGTCAATGCTCTGCAGAAGAACCAGCCTAGAAAGGGTAGGTCGTGGCCCCTGAAGCCCGTGGAGAGCGCTCCTCGCTGGGCCGCGGAAGCTGCTGACCGGGGGGCTGCCTGGTGCTGCTCCAGCTCCTCGAAATTGGAGGTGTCATCTTCAGCATGTAGCACGGGCACGAACGGAGGGAGAACTGAAGACGGGAGGGAACAAAAAACACACGCAAAGATAAATCAGGATCGGAAGAAAGAAGAAATAACAGACAATAAGGTGTAAGGGGAAGAGGAGAGAGGAAGGGAGGAGAGGTGTGCAGTGAAGCCCAGAGCGCAGTGAGACAAGCGGGGAGAGCACGCTGCTGCGGCCCCCTCCTCTGGATCCTCTCACTCTCTCTCTCTCTTATACACACATACACATCTCTCTTTCCCATATGAACAAACACTGATGCTCACTCGCCCCCTCTCTCTCTCACACATTAATATACATTGGTGCTCACTCGGCCTCTCTCTCTTCCACACATACACACTGATGCTCACTCGCCCCCTCTCTCCTTTACACATACACACTGATGCTTGCTCGCCCTATCTCTATCTATCATAAACATACATTGGTGCTTGCTGATCCTCTCTCTCTCTCACACACACACACACAAAATGATGCTAGCTTGCCCTCTTGCTAGCCCTCTCTCACATTCACAGTAATGCTTGCTCACTCTCTCTCTCTCTTACACTTAAACAAAATGATGTTCCCTAACATACACATACACTGATGCTTGCTCGCCCTCTCTCTCTCTCTATCACATAACATACACTGACACTCGCTTGCTCTCTCTACCTAACACACACTGATGCTTGCTCACCCTCTCCCTCTCTCTCTACATAACATACTATACACTAATGCTCTCTCGCCCTCTCTCTCTCACACACACACACTTATGCTCTCTCGCCTTCTCTCTCTTACACACACACATGCCCAGTGTCTCTCGCTCTCACTGCAGCAGAACGCCTCAAACACAGCCCTGTTATCTGTGCTTATCTGTGCACTGTCCACACCATCTCGACTAATGATAAGACGTAACATGTTGGTAAAGCTAATGAGCGTCAGAAAATCTATATAGTCTGCTTCATGCATTAGCTCACAGGCACAAAAGACAAAACAGTCTCTCTTACTACAAGCTAACATTTCTTTTAGACAACAGTGTAGTCTTGATATACACAAATCAGAAACATCTGGTGTAGCACGCTGCATTTTGTCATGTATCTTCTGCTTATTCCAGTTAAAAATTTGCTTTGGGGAAGGAGTATTTCCCAGCAGCTACTATGGGTCTGAGGCAGACTAGTCTCAGGGCTGACACTGACCACCATTAACCTATTAACCAATGTTAATTCACTATGGGACATTTAGAGTCTACAGTTCACTTATACATGCATGTCTCTGAAGGAAACCCACAGTTACTCGGGGAGGACCTGCAAAGCGTTTTTCCATTAGAGCTGGTCATTACAGTGTTGAAATGTGGTTTACATGTCTTGCCCAGAGACACAATGACAGTATGTGTTGGGGCAGGGACTCGAACCGGCGACCCTCTGTTTGCAAAGCTTACCCACTCCCCTACTGCTGCACCAATAAATAAATCTTCCTGCACTGGACCCTAGTAGCTGCAGTTTGTATCTTTGGCTGTATATCACAATGACACAATCAGTATTTCTAGTTCCAAACAATTCAGACCAAAAACAACCAGACTTCCACTGCCCATTACCAAACGTGCTTGTTAAAAAGTGATCATGCCATGTTGTTAGTGTTAAAATGACATAGATACCCTTCCTGAGGTTGGTCCAGTCGATGTTGTTGAAGAAGCGATGACAGTGTAGATCCTGGTATCTCAGCCTGTCTTCAGCCCCACACAGAAGGCCCTGCAGCAGGTCTGAGAAGGCCTCTGAGACTGAGGGCTGAGAGGGGAACTTCAGGAACCTCTGTGGACCATACAACAGCACATTCAGTGAGTGAAAGGTGAAAAGTCGTAGATGTCTGTGTAAGGCCGAAAAAACAACTAAAAAGCATGACGAAATCTAAATTGTGATATTGGTTTAATAACAATTGTGATATTATATTTATACCATATCGTCAACACTAGACATGATGGGTTATGGGCAAGAAAGGTGAAATTTGTGGAGACAATGTTTCTCAGTGCGTGAAACAAAGGAACTTAAGCAGCTGAAACAATTAATCACATTAAGTCTGATGATTATCTGGAACTTTAGAGACTCAAAACAATTTCCATACCCCACACTGAGCAGTAAGTCAGCCAAATAACAGCCAAACAGTACAGATGATAAAAAAAAAAGAGGCCCGTCTTTAATGCTCTATCCAGAAGTCCTCATGTGGCAAAGTTTTAACATTATCTGGTCCAAATTTGATTAAAAAAATATCTTTTTACACATTTTAGCTATCCACGAATTAATTGATGAAAAAATAGTTCACAGATTAGTCAATTAGAAAAATATCCCTAAAATATATAAATTTCAAACTAAAAATCAATCTAAAATATACTGCATTTATAGATAAAATTAAAAACAAATGATCAAGTAATAATTTAGAGGTGGTTTATTATATCGCAATACGAAAAAAAAAAACAATAATATAAATACAACAATGCAACTAAATGACTAAAATATTTTAGTTAAATCAAACTTCGCTGCGCAATTAGTGACAAAGCAACAGTAACACCATGAGGAGGGCCCGCAGTAACACAGGGAGGACACACAGTTAAGGCTGATTTATACTTCTGCGTGTGACTATAGTGTGGAGATACGCCGGTGCCTTTGCGCTACTGTGAACCCTTCGCACTTCTGCGTCTCCCCTCTGCGCTCCTCTCTGCGTTCGTTATATATATGAAAAAATAAAGAGATTCTTAAAACGTTTGTTAACCTAATGTTGGGTTATTTTGCACATTGTGGTGACATGACAACACTCGCAATCCCCATGAAATGCATTAAAAGTACTTTGGCTTTTGGAAATACTACGAGAGACAAAGTGCAAATCCCGGAAATCCACCAGTGCCCGTGAGAAAGCCAATCACAGCACTTGCGCTTCACGTCTTTTCGACGGACCGTCACTTTCTGGAGAAGGTACACGTCCGCGCTTCTGCGTTGGTTTGGAGAGGATGCGCAGCTCTGCGTAGGAGTCGCCGTGGCCTCTCCGTCGAGGTGACGCTGAAGTATAAATCAGCCTTAACACATGGAGGACACACAGTAACACGAGGAGGACATACCTTGTAATTGAGTATATTGTTGATAGTTTTGGTGGAGGTGCCGTCGGTGAAGGGAGATTTGCCGTAGATCATTTCATACGCGATGACGCCCAAGGACCACCAGTCACACTCCACACCGTACGAGCCTCCGCTGCCCGACATCGCTGCCAGTACCTCGGGTGAGAGGAAGTCCTGCGTCCCCACGGGCATGGAGCTCCCGACAACCTGAGAAATAACATGCTAATGACATTAGCTACAGGAGGGAATACGCGGAGGAAGGCATGTGGGACTCACAACTACAAATTCAGTGTACATCCTTTCCATTCATCATAATACTTAATACCATTTAGTTTCGTGTTTTTATTCATATGAACATTGTGTGTAAATATGGCATTGTTACAGTAAAAATTACATTGAATAGCTGATTAATCCACTGTTAGGCCTGTCAAGATTTTGAAGGAAGATTTATTGCCTAATATTTTTCTTTAATAATTGGTAAACTTCTAACTATCTTAATAATATAATAAAAGAGTTGTCTCACTGTTCTGTTTGGTCCAAGTCTTCCAGCTGATCCGAAGTCAGTCAGTTTGATGTGTCCTGTTCTGTCGATGAGGACATTCTCTGGTTTGACGTCTCTGTGAAAAGACAAGGGTTTAGACTCAATTACACTGACTTTACACTTGACTATAACAACTACTCAACGGATTAGGATCACATCTTCAGGGAATTTCAGGAATGACACAAGGAACAACTATTTAATTTTTGAAACACAATCTAGTTCCAGAATGGCATCTGTTAAAGTTTGAAAAAGATGGGGCAAAAACTTTAAATTTAAAGCATTCACAAGTTTAAACCTTAATTGATTAATTACTTAATTGATATTCATTGTAGATTTACCAAAATCAATCGAGTTCGGGATCTTGTGTATGCAAAGTTTGAAAGTGATCCGGCAATGTGTTTTTGAGTCATCGAGTTACGGCTACAATCTACGGACACGGAGGTCCTGGTCATTCCATATTCTAATGAAATGAAGGCCTTACCTGTGCACATATCCCAGCTGGTGAACCGCATGTATGGCCTCTGTGAGTTCTGCTAAATAAAACTGAGCCATGTTCTGGTCAAACTGGTCTTCATATCTGTTCAACAGAGACATGAGGTCTCCCCCGGGAAGAAACTCCATCGCCTGCAGAGGACATGGGGACAGAGGACAGGAGAACAGAGGACATGGGGACGGGAGGACAGAGGACATGGGGACGGAGGACATGAGAACAGAGGACATGGGGACAGAGGACAGGAGAACAGAGGACATGGAGACAGAGGACAGGAGAACAGAGGACATGGGGACGGAAGGACATGGGGACGAAAGGACAGAGGACATGGGGACAGAGGACAGAAGGACAGAGAACATGGGGACAGAGGACAGGAGAACAGAGGACATGGGGACGGAGGACAGGAGAACAGAGGACATGTGGACAGAGGACAGGAGAACAGAGGACATGGGGACGGAGGACATGGGGACAAACAAGTTCAAATAACTAACAGGATAAAACAAATACCTCTTCAAACATGGTCTGAAAGGCATGTGATTCTTGTGGAAGTTTAACAGTTCATATTTGAGTCTTCTTTAAGAGTCAGTGGATCAGACAGGTTGAAAATGTGCTGTGGACTAGATCTTGGTTTGAAAACAATATAATAAATCTAATCACAATCAATTTTTTTTCAATTATCAGCCAATCAATTAAAAAAAAAAAAATTACGCAACACTTGCCAAAAACATAAAACCTCACCTCACTTCAGCAGTTAAAAAGATATGTAATTATAATTAACTAATAAAAACTGTTTATTTAGTCGTGATACTCTTTTTACCAAGTACAAATTGTCAAATATATTTAAGGCTTACATTTGAGTTAACAATAATCAAAAACATTTCTAAACATGTAGGATCAAAGACTACTAAAGTGTCACAGAGCTCACAGTTAAAGCAGTTTCACACTGATTTTCGATAAATTCATGCTAATAAAGTAACCATTTTGGTTCTTCACTTTATATTTCAAAAACACTTCACATTTTTAGTTAATCTTTATTAATTCAGAGGGAGGATCTGTTTTGCCTTGAAGGTATGGCTCCTCTTGTGCTTCTAAATGTGATTTGAATCTTTAAACTAGACGCAGGCTGTCGTAAACGACAGCAAATGTATATCGGCGGAACGCCCCATGCGTCTGCGTCAACTGCTATAACACCGACTGCCTTATGGCGGAGGAGGTGGTGGAA